>CAUYQG010099304.1:0-27447 GCA_963574415.1 Tarsius wallacei
AATTACTATTGTTATTATGTTTTTAATTTCTAAATTTCCTTCCTTCCTTCCTTCCTTCCTTCCTTCCTTCCTTCCTTCTCCCTCCTTTCCTCTCTCCCTTCCTTCCTCCTTCTCTCTCTCTCTTAAATTATCTTATTTTTCTCCTTAGATATTTCAGGGATGTTTTCATTTTTTAAATATGGTAAACATATTTGACATTTATTCTTTGTCTTATTATTCCAATACCTGAGGTCATTATGTATGTGATTTTGCTATCTATTGCCTTTACTACCTCTCAGAACCCAAGGTGACTTGTTTCTTTGTGCATTTTGTGAGTTTTAACTATTAATTCACATTTTTTGGAATTTTATCTGTTTAATGATTTTGAGTCCTATGTTGACAATTTATACCTCCAGTGACTATTTACATTTGTTCTTGCCAAACATGGGGTTAAGTGGGTGTGTGGGGTGGTGTCTACCAATACAGAAACATTTTAAATTAAATTTTCTTGCCTGAGATATTTTGGATATCCCCCGTAGTATGAGATTGGGCTATAAGCTCAGGTGAGGTTCAGCTTGTGGATACGAATTTCAAGGAGGCAATTTTATTTTTTCTTCTCCCAATGCCACATTTTATAACAGACAATTTTCCTTGCTGTCCCTGGATTTATTTCTAGTTCACATGTACTTTGAGAGTTTAGGCCTGTGGGGTTATTGATTGATAAAGGCATTTCTTTTTTCGTATGGGATTTATTTTTATTTATGTTTTTGAGTCGGGGTCTCATTTTGTCCCTCAGGCTGGAGTGCAATGCCAAGATCATGGCTCACTTCATCCTCCAACTTCTAGGCTCAGGTCATCCTTCTGCTTCAGTCTTCCCGAGTAGCTGGAACCACATGTGTGCCACCATGCCTGGCTAATTTTTAAATTTTATTTTGTAGAGATGAGGTCTCGCTATGTTGTGTAGGCTGGTCTCGAACTCCTGGGCTCAGGCAGTCCTGCCTTGGCCTCCCAAAGTACTGATATTACAGGTGTGAGCCAACCTGGCCTCTCTCTCTCTTTTTTTTGAGTTGGAGTTTCACTTTTTTACCCAGGCTGGGGTGCAGTGGCACAATTGTGGCTTAGTGCAGCCTCCACCTCCTAGACTCAGGTGATCTTTCTGCCTCAGCTCCTGAATTACTGGGACTACAGGCATGCACCATGCCGAGCTAATTTTTTTAAAATTATTTTTTGGAGAGATGAAGCCTTGCTATGTTACCCAGGCTGGTCTTGAACTCCTGGGTTCAAGTGATCCTTCCGCCTTGGCCTCCCAAAGTGCTGGGTTTACAGGCACGAGTCACTGTTCCTGGCATATGAATTTACTTTAGAAACAGTATGTTTGACTAGATTGTAACTAATTTGAAGGAAATGGTTAATGGTAAGAATGAAAACTCAGTCTGAGGCCAGAGCATGAAGGGGCCATGAACTCTAGGCTAAGCAATTTGAACTTAAATAAGTAGGGGGACTAATTTTTTATTTAATGTATTATTTTAAAAACAAGATACATGTAACATATTACTTACTAATAATTTGAGTTGTTCATAGGTGCATACATCTGTCAGCTTTATACAATCTGCAATGTGTCATTTTTGGGAAAGTGATAGTAGAACCAAGACTTAAGACCTATTCAGTTATACTCTAGCAATTATAAACAGGAATGAAATGAGAATGGGATGAAGAATGTGAGTGTGGAACAAGTAAAATAACTAATTTTTACTCTGTAAAAACTATTCAGTTTCTGATGTGAATAAACTCCATTTCTGATGATAGCTAATGCTGTTCACATAATTCATTCCTTCCATTGCTTAGAAAAAAAATTACTTATTACCTGAATAGGTTTGAAATCACATCTTGACGTTTCTTTCCTGAGTAAGATTCAAACCTGAGTCATTAACCCTAAAAACACTATATTTATGAACTCTCGCCCACCAGCCCCCACTTTTTAAAGAGAAAGAGCTGGGCTGGTTCTTGCTCAAATAGCTTTGGTAATTTTATTTTATTTTTTAAGTTTATGATAAAAATTTAACAGAATACCCCTGTAAATGTCTTAGGCCACCTCATTTTGCTAACAAGAAGAAGAATCATTAAATGCCAATTAGGATTTGTGATAGTAAAATTCAAGGTCTACTCCATAAATGCTGAGAATCAGAAAATTATCAAAGGAACACTAATAGGCATATTATAAATGGCTAATGTAATTTTTATTTCTAAACTGAAGTGAAAAATGGGAATGTGTGTCCTGTGCTCTATTAACAAAACCTCACTGGGATCTGGCCAGCATGTGGGGAAATGACACAGCTGAGTCTTTCTCAGGCAAAATACATTAACATTACAAATGATACTTGGTCTGACTCTATCTCAAGGAGCATTTTCTCTCAGAGGTATAGTGAGAATTACATTAGCAGAACAGTTATTAAGCTCTTTTGAATAATTCCGTGTTTTAGAAAAGGAAAGTGACCCTTTTTATCTCTCAGAGGGATAATAGCTTTACAGATATATTGAAAATAAAACTTAATTGTGACAGTGACCATAGCACTAGCTTTACAAAACATACATGAAAGAAACTTGGTATTCAGTTAGAAAACATGAAGTATTTTAAACAAAATATTTCATAATGTTAGATTTAGATGTATAAGCTTTATTTCTTCTTAAACAGCTTCAATCTCTGTTTTAGATTGTAGATAGTGAATAGAGACCAGAAATGCACTGTTGAAAATTCTCAATTGTGTACTGCTTTAAAATAGCAGCACAATTTGCGAAACCTAAGCTCCATATCTTCATATTTTGACAAACGTAAAATCTGGGTATTTCCTAAAAAGCAAAAGAAACATGCCCCAGCCTCTATGCTTCTTAGTAGTTATTATCATTTTATTTATTTATTTATTTTTCTGAGTTGGAGTCTCACTCTGCTGCCCAGGCTGGAGTGCAGTGGCACGATCATGGCTAACTGCAGCCTCTACTTCCTGGGCTCAGGCAATCCTTCAACCTCAGCCTCCCGAGTAGCTGGAACTACAAACACGTGCCACCGCACCTGGTTAAATTTTGATTTTTTTGTGGCGACAAGGAGGTCTTACTAAGTTGTCTAAACTGGTCTTGAACTCCTGGGCTCAAGCAATACTCTTGCTTCGGCCTCCCAAAGTGCTAGGATTACAAGCATAAGCCACTGTGCCTGGCGTTGGTTATTATATTTGTGAGTGATGATGCAGTCATATGTGGTAGCATTTTAACGTAAGTTTGAATCTTTAACGTTGCTTTAAATGTTTTAAAAATAAATCAGGAAACATTATTTTATACAAAGCATGACTATTAAATGCCAAACAATGAAATCAAAGGTAGTAGAAAATAGCTGAATCCATTACTTTTATGGCATTTCAAAGCCAGGGAAGACTGTACAACAGATTCGTGGTCTAAAGGATTATTACTCAGGTGCCAAGCACACATCCATCAAAAGTTTCTGGATGACTTTCAAGAAAAGGTAATTCACTTGCATTGATGGGTAATTCAATTAAGGGAAAAGTAAAACTATAAGTTTAACTAAATGGGATATGCAAACAAAACCCTAAAGTTATGCTGTTGATCTTAAAGATGCCCAAGAGGTCAATCTCACAAGCACGGATTATAAAAAGCAACACGTCATGCTGCCTAGCCAAAATCAATTCAGAAGACTCTTAAGACTGAGTGGGAAGATACTGGAACTCAAATTTGATTTCGATGATGCAGAGAGTGTTATACATAATTACATGAATAAATACATGGTATTATGAGTATGGAAACAACTTAAAGTATATCTGATTTAGTGTTTTTTAAGCATAATAAATAATTAGAAGTAGAAATGGTAATCACTAAGATCCAAGATGGATTCATTACCCCTAAATTACTTCATGTTCATATGATATTCTTTTTTGATAGGATTACCATGTTTCATCTGGGATGACAAATCTATATTTCAGTATGATACTTAACAAATTCTTTGTATCCTTGTGGACCAAAGGGAGAAATATGAACTGAATGAGATAATATATTAAGGGTTGAATGACTGCTGATAAGGTCTGATAAGTAGACTGGGCATCTGGAAAGAGGTTTCTCATGGCTTGTGGATGACTCCTGGGCCTTCTTTTTCTATGCAGTGTAACGTGTTGGTAATTCGAACACATGGAAGCCTTCCTTATAAGAGTTGCAGCTGTAAAAAAAAAGTAGCAGGTATAAAAATACTTTAGATGATAAATCAGTATCTTCTAAAACCTTTCGACAGGGCAGAGTGATACACTGAATCCAGTTAGATTAATTTTGTAAGAGATAGATATAAGTCGGAACCTGGGTATATATGAAATAAACTTGTTCAGATAAGCTAGTTCTTAATTTTAAATTATTTTATTGTGCCTTCCTAAGCCTAAGTTTCTCGTTATATAAAATGGGAATAGGTGCTAGTTACTACTTTTCTGGAAATCTTTGGGTATAATCCAAATTTTAGGGTATTGACCTTGGGTAGGGTACTTATTTTGTCTAAGGTTTATTTTTATCATTTGAAAATCAGGATAAAAATAGTACCTACTTCATAAGTGGCTGTCAGGAGAATTAAATGAGATGATGCATATGAGACTCTCTTTGAGGCGCCTGGCACCTAGTGAGCACCTAATGAATGTTAGCAATTATACTGAATGTTAATGTGACTTCTAGAAAATCCACCTTGACATTACACTGCAAAAATAGAACTGTAATCTCTGTAGAATAAGCAAAATTATACTTCTACTCTATTCTATTTATAGACTAGAGCTGTGCTATGATATCATTTTGAATGTAAATTTTAAGAGGAATACTGGAAAATTGAGGTTCATAGAAAATCAAATCCTTGTGAAAAACGATGGAAGAAACTAGGAATGTTTATCCCATAGGGAAAAGAGAAGATTGAGAAGGGATGAAGCTCCCTGAAAGATCATCATTGGAAGAGGAGTGAGACTTGTCCTATGTGAACTCTAGAGTAAGAATTATGACAATAGGAGACAGATTTTTGGCTCCCCTGAAGAAAGACTTGCTGTGAGAGCTGTCCATAGGTAGGTTGGCTGCCTTGGAAGATAATGATTTCTCAGTCACTGAATTTTTTTTAAGGATGAAAAGTCATTTGAGGGAGAATTGCAGAGAGGATTCAGGGATTTGAGACGGGATTTGGCTCAGTGATCTTTAAAGGCCAATCTTTCTCTGAGGTTCTATAGCTGTTGACTTCCTCACAGTGCTTAACATTTAAAACCATTCTTTAAATGTGTATTGGCCATCTATTTTTTTTTCAGATAATTTGACTGAAATATCCCACACTAAGAATTGCATATCCCTGACCTTTAATAAGGACTAAAATATATTTCCCTTCATTCTCTTATCTGAGATCTGGGTAATGGATTTGCAGAATCTCTGCATGCCAATCACACTTGCACTTTTTATTAAATTGGGAAGGTGATAAAATGGTTAAATAATTGTCAGGACACAGAATTTCTGATGGCTCAGCTTTAATATCCTCCTATTCCAAATAAGGTCAATATTAGTGAACAGACATGCAAATATTGAATATATGGTTCACAAACAAACTTGTTATTGCAGGGCATTCTTTAAACAATGTGTCTCAAAGGAAAAAACGGTATTGGCATTCAGGATAATATTGTTTTTCCAAGTGGTTCAGTTTTTCCTTGATTTTAGTTCAGCCTTCATTGTTTCCTGAAATAAACTCAGTTAGCCTTCTGCCTTTATATAGATTAACAAATAAATCATGAGTGGCCCTGAAGGACAATGGAGAGGGGAAGTCCTCCAATAGGTACAACCTTATGGTGTACTTTGCCTGGAAACAGGTGACATGATATCAGATTTATACCAATTCATGGGTAGTGGTTAAAGGTTTTAATTTATGGCAAAATAGTTGGAAGGAATAGGTTTGGAACCTTGCTGATAAGAAAGATTGGGGAAGAATTATGTAAATGAATTTTTAAAAATGTGTCCAGCATGTGAGAATACTAATGTCCCATGTGAATTTTCATCAAATGTTCATTAACCAGGTAAACCAGATGACCCACTAGTTCTTCTTTCCCATGCGACTTCACTGTGTCAATAAGCTCATAAACAATGTTCCATCATAGCAGACATGAATATTGTGCATGCCTCAATAAAAAATTACTTGCCTCTCTCTAAGGCTGACCTGGCTGCTACCATAGCTGAATGCCCAAATCTGCTAGCAGTATGGATCAATAGTGAGCCCTGGATAGTGTATGCTATAATGAGAGGACCAGTCTGCCTTCTGGTTATTATGTTGGGTCTCCTGTCATGGAGCAAAAGTATTTTGTTCTCAACAATACATTGTTTCCTGAAATAAACAATCTGAATATGGTTTATCTTCCTGGGCTACTGTGCTGCTTCTGTTGATTTAATGAATATCTTATTTATATCATGCCTCTTTTCACACAATATAGCTTTTAATCAAGAAACTTATTTTACAGCAAAATAATTAAGGCCAGTGGGTTCTTGGGGTTTCCAGGTATTTGGACAAAACCTTTACTCTGAAGCAATTGACTTATGGCATAGCAGAATGATCTAAGGAAGCCTTACCGCGTGAGTTGAGAAACAGCACCTTTTGACATTGGGCAGGGGGTGTCTTTCAGAATAAACTACATTCCCTGAACTAATGTCTAATATATGGCGCTGTTTCTCCCAAAGCCAGAAACCAAGAGTGAAGTAGGGGTGGTATTTCTCATCTTAACACTGACTGACCAATGCACAAAATTTTTGCTTCCAAGTTCATTATTTCAGTCCCTGCTAGTTTGGAGGTCTTGGTGTTCAGCAGAGGAATATTTCATCAGGGGACACAATCGAACTGGAGGTTGAGATCGCTGCTTAGTCTTTTTGGGCTTTTCTTGCCAATGGAACAGAAAGGAAAAAAATGTTTATCATGATGGTTTCCCCTGATTTTCTATGATGGAGCGCAGGGATTTCTATGGAGTGCCACCTACTATTGTAATGTTCAGTGACAAAAGTTAACGGAAGACTACAGCAACCTCCCTTAGTTAGGCCCACTAAGGCTCAGACCATCCAGGAATTAAGCTTTGTATTGCAGAAGACAAAGACAAAGAACCAGGACCAGATGAGATGTTGGCTGAAAACAAAGGGAACATGGAGAAAGAAACTTATCAATACCAAAGATAATCCCAAAAGCAATTACCAAAATTAAAATTATTGTAACTGCTCATATTTCTTCCTTATTCTTTTATGTGTATAATTATATTAGAGATTTTCCTCTTTTTCCTTAGTTTTTTCTAAAATTAATAAATATTTAATATCTCTAAAATCTAACACATCATCAACTTTAGCATTCATTAGGTTTCACAACTTTTCTAGAAATTTAATGTTTAAATGAACGTGAAGTACTATAGACTTTTTTGGTGTACAGTTCTATAAATTTTAACACATGTGGTAACTACTGCCAAATCAAGATGTAAAACAGTTTCATCCTCTAAAACTCTCCCTTGTGTTAATCCTTTGTAGTTACATCTCCCTACCACCACTCCAACCCCTGACAACCACTGATATTTCTATTTCCACAGTTTTGTCTTTTTGAAAATGCCTTATCAATGGAATCTTACAGTATATAACCTTTCAAGATTGCCTTCTTTCCTTTAGCGTAATGCCTTTGAGATTCATCCAAGTTATAATGTGTATCAATAGTTCATTTCTTTTTATTGCTGAATAGTACCGTAACCCCTTGTTTAATATGTGGTAGATTAGCGGTAGCCAACTATATATATTACCCAATAGATTTCAGTATATCAGGATGAGATTGTCACTGAACTACAAGAGAAATGAGCATTAGGCAGAAATGGAATTTTTAATAAAAGTGTTTATGTATGTTGAGTGGCAAGTGGGTGGGCTACTGCAGAAACTGCAGTTTGACTCTCTTATACCCACTCTGCCCCACTTTTAATGTGTTATACTGAACAGAAGGGGCTAGGCAAGTAGAACATTCTCAGGATTTCCCTTATAGCTGGATTCTACACTAAAACTAAAATTTTCCAAGGAAACACACTCACATGAGACTTGGAAGTAAGCAAGCAACACGAGGCAGCAGCTGTGTGAGCATAAAATAATTTTCTGGCCCACATGGCAACAGGAGCATGTGGTTCTTCTGCCCTAGGAGGCACAGAGGCTCAAATGGTATGGGAATTTCCACTACAGTAGTCTTGTGGGCTGGTAGGATATCACTCCTTGCTGTGTTTACCTGACTGCATGGATTAAAGCTTTGTCCACTGGCTTGCCAAGAAATTTTGTAAGGCACCGAATACTATATAATACATTCGTTCCTCCTTAAACTGGATGAAGTGGATTCTGTTATCTGCAACTATTCCTTTGTACCTCAAATTGAGAATCTGGGGATTCTCCTCAAATTCATCTTTGAATGCATTTTGGAAACTACTAAATTAACTGCCATGTATCCAAATATGTTACATCAACAATAAAAAATCAATTGCTTTCATTGATAGTGATAATAAAATGCCTTCACCTATGTAACATATTTATTGGGTGCCTAAGTACTAGATCTGGAACTATAATAACTAAAAGCAAAACCAAACCCTGGTTTCATGGAGCTTCCATTTTAGTGAGAAGTAGATAAGTAAAATATGTAGCATGCAAAATGATGATAGTCCTGGGGAGAAAAAGTATAGCTAGGAAGAGAGAGATAGGGAGTGTCAGTGAAAGGAAAATGCAGGAAGTTCCCCACTGAGAAATGACATTTGAGTAAAGATCTGAAGAAGTAGGAGCAATGTGGGCAGAGGGAACAACAAATATAAGGACCTGAGGTGGAAGCACATCTAATAGGTTGAAGGAACAACAAGGAGGACAATGTGACTGGCACTCGGGGAATGAAGTGCTTTTGGGATCATAAACTCAAGTACAAACAAAGTTACCAAAGTTTTATGCTAAAGATCAACACACAAGTAATCTAGAATACACATGTGTTATTTATGTCTGATTATCAACAAGGTGCAATCACAAAACATTAAAATTCTGAGAGAAAACTGATCTAGGAAGACACTGGAGATTCCTCATCTCCTGGGGGTTTTTGGACTCCACTGGAGATATACTGGTGTAAATAATTTAAGAAGGGAACATTGATTTAAAAAAACTACAAGCCGGGCTCGGTGGCTCAGCCTGTAATCCCGAGCCTTGGGAGGCTGAGGTGAGTGGGTTGCCTGAACCTGCTGGTTCGAGACCCGCCTGGGCAACTTGGTGAGTCCTCATCTCTACAATAAATAAAAAAAAATCAGTCGGGCATGGTAGCGTGCACCTGTAATTCCGGCTACTTGGAAGGCTGAGGCGGAAGGATCGCCGGAGGCCAGCAGGTCGAGGCTGCAGTGGCCCGGAGCGGCCACTGCACTCCAGTCTGGGTGACAGAGTGAGACTCCAACTCAAAAAAAAATAAAAATAAAAAATAAATAAAAAATAAAAAAACTACAAATAATCAATAGGCATGGTAGATGCTTTAGATATGTTAACTCATTATGTACATTAACTCATTGCATACCAATCCTACAATTGTCAGGCATTTAGCCCTAATTTACAAGTGAAGAAACTGAAGTCAAGAGGGATTAGGTAATGTTCCCAAGATCACACAGCCAGTAAATAGTGAAGTTTCAATTTAAAATGCAGGTTTGTCTGACATCCAGTTTGTCCTGGTTAATTTTATGCTTCAACTTGACTGGGCTAACGGATGCCCAGATAGCTGATAAAACATTTCTGGGTATGTCTTTGAGCGTGTTTCTGAAAGAGATTAGCATTTGTAGTATTAGTAGTACTGAATAGAGTAAAATAAATTATAGTAGACTGAATAAAGGAAATCTGCCCTCACCAATATGGGCAAACGTCCTCCAATCCTCTGAGGGCCTGAACAAGACAAAAAGGTAAAGGAAAGATATATTCTGTCTCTCCTGCCTTCAGACATCTGAGCAGGCCTTCATTCCTGGACTGAGAGTTACACCACTGCCTCCCTTGGTCTTCAGGTCTTCAGACTTGGGATGAATTACACGAGTGGCTTTCCTGGGTCTCTAGTTTGCAGAAGGAAGATCAAGGAACTTCTTGGCCTCCATAATTGAATGAGCCAATCCCATAATAAAACTCCTCTTATATACTTATATATATATATCCTGTTTGTCCTGTTTCTCTGGAGATCCCTAAGATAACATTCTTCCTGACTATTTTCACAACCTCTCACAGCGGGTTAAACTCTATATCCAAGTGAAATTTTTTCTCCTTTAGCTACACATAGTTTTGTTTTGATCCTTGAGGGAAATGGAGAGCAAGGGAGATATATCCCACTGGTGAAAGGTTTTCATAGACTCAGAGAAAGTAACTCAAAACACCCTAATTTAGTCTTTCCTCATGTGAACTATTTTCCATTTTTTGAAATCATATCCTTTATTCCCCATTCTTCTTCCTCTACAGTAATTTAAAATATGGTGAACTTGTAAATACCAGGTCTTAATTTTTTTAAAAATAACAAATGAATATATAAAATGTAGAATATTACAGAACAGTTTAAGTATCATACTCCTTTTTAAATATACCCTAACTTTCTTGTTTTAAAAATTGATCCAATATATATTTTCTGTGAAAAATTTGGAAGTTTGAAAAAGTATATTAAAAAAAAAAGAGCACCCATTACATATTATCCATAAAATACCACGATTATTTGGTCTATCTTCTCAGTTTTTTAAATATGGATTTTTGAAACTGGTAAGATCATATTTCATGTAATAATTTAAATTATTTTTAAAAATATAAAAATACAGAGGGTAATAAAACTAACCCCCTAAGTGGGTGAGCTCTAGAATGTGTTTGAAACTCCACACTCTCTCTTGCTGAGGAACTTGTGGTTTTATTTCCTCATCTGGAAAATGAATTTAATAACTTGTGGCTTTATCTCCTCATCTGGAAAATGAAGTTAAGAAGAGTACTTGTAGTAAAGCTTTTAGAACAGTGCTGGTATTTATTAAGCGCTCAATAAATGTTAGCCATTGCAATAAGTGTCATCTAACGCTCACAACAAGCCAATGTTAATCTTTTCATATTTGCTTCAGATATTTCCTTCCTTCTTTTCTCTTTCCCTTTCATTCTTTTTTCTTTCAGAAATAGTATTAAAAATGCAGGTGGGCTGGGTGTGGAGACTCATGCTTGTAATCCCAGCACTTTGGGAGGCCCAGATAGGAGAATTGCTTGGAGCCCAGGAGTTTGAGACCAGCCTGGGCAACATAGCGAGACTTTGTCTCTACAAAAAAATTAAAAAATTATCCAGGCCTGGTAGTGTGCACCTGTAGTCCCAGATACTCAGCGGCTGAGAAGGGAGGATTGCTTGAGCCTAGAAGTTAAAGGCTGCAGTGAGTCGTGATCTTGCCACTGTACACCAGTCTGGGTGATAGTGAGACTCCAACTCAAAAAAGAAAAAATAAAAGGGCAGGTGAAGCCTCTTTGACACTCATTCCTAATCTCATTTTTCTTTCTTCTCCTCTAGAGCACTATACTAAAATTGGTTCATATCCTTCTGTCCATGTTTTTATAATTTTACTATATTGAATGTATCAATTGTGTACACATTTTGTATCATGATTTTTCCCACTTAACTGAAAGCATTTCATAAACATTCTCCTCTCTCAGACACCTTTCATAAAATAATTATCTGTGTCAGGATAATATACCATTGAATAACATTATTTGCTTTCCCTAGTATTAGATATTTAGGTTTTATTTATTTTCTTTTACTGGTGAACATTTTTGCTCTTGCATATTTGTATACATCTTTCATGATTTCTTCAGGTAGAATTAACTGACATCAAACAACACAAAAATTATTAGAAGATAATCACTGCCAACAGTTTGGTTTATTTCCTTCTAAGTCATACTCTTCCTAGAAAGCACACTCAAACTCCACTCCTCCATACAATATTTGGGAATATATTATCTATTAAGATTTGTTCCCAACTTTTTACATTAACATATCATCACATTTCCCCAATTCATTTAGTATTCTCTGGTAAACGTAATTTTTTAATATCTGCATAATCCTACCACATGAAGTAGTATAATTTAATTAATCATTCCTCTATTTTGGGGTACTTAGGGTACTTCATTTTTAATCATATCATAAGATTGAGTATTCTTGTACAGAAACTTTGTGTTCCTTACATAATAGGTTTCTTAGAGTCCCTATAAGTTACTGGGTTAAGGCATAAACATATTAAAGACATTTAATTCATATTGCCAAATTATTCTACAGAAGTATGTTCTCCTGAGTATATAACCCCCAGCATATATTTGCCAGAATAAGTATCTTTGTTAATTTAATACAGAAGACGCTTTACACCAATGTTTTCATTGACTTTAAAACTAATTTTTTGAAATTTTGCTACTTAAATTCTTTCAGATTATTTTTCTAATTTTTTTTTGTGCTCAATCTTTTAAAAATTGGGGTCATTTATACCACAATTTGCTTTAAGCTAAAAAAGGAAATAAAACAAATGTATGTGTATTACATCACTTTGGTTATGACTTTTTTTGATACAACTAAAACTTTTGTTGATTTTTAACAGACTTCGGTTCAATTTTCAGGCATACACTACTAAAAATAAGGTGGAACATGATGATTATCTAGTGACTTTAGACCATTTAAACCTTCATAGTTAAGCCTCTCTTCCAAAACATCTCATTAGGAATTTTTTATTAAAATATTTTATAAATAAAACTGAACCTTTAAGAGTAAAGTTATTAATTAGATAATCACAAACTATTTATATACTTTGCTATTAGATTCTAAAATAATAAGTACAAGAGAACTTTAGAGTTTTCTTGGAATTTCCTTTCTCTGTCAGCCCGTATGCTGATTTTAATTATCCAAGGTCAAGATATTTTCTACAGATGAGATTACTATGGGAACATTATTTATTGACAGTGGCAAATTGTCCCACTCAGGAAATTCAGTAATTGTCATTTAACCTAGGTGCGTTGACTGAGACGACCTTTACTTTTACAAGGAAAGTTCTTTTTAATTCAACAGCCATGTTGTTAGTTTTGCTTAGATGGCAAAAATAATACTGTGATTTGATTCGTATAAATTCCAGATGAGCTGGGTGCAGTAGTTCATACCTGTAATCCTAGCACTTTGAGAGGCTGAGGCAAGAGGATTGCCTGAGCCCAGGGGTTCGAGGCCAACCTGGCAACTTAGGGAGACCCTGTCTCTATAATAAATCAAAAAACCAGCTGGCATGACGGTGCACGCTTGTGGTTCCAGTTACTTGGAAGGCTCAGGCAGAAGGATAGCCTGATCCCAGCAGGTCCAGGCTGCAGTGGCTATGAGTGGGTCACTGCACTCCAGCTTAGGTGCAGAGAGAGACTCCAACTGAAGAAAAAGAAATAAATAAAAAATAAATTCCTGATGAATTAAATAATAAAAAAATAAAAAGGAAATATAAAAAATATGAAAATATAAGCATCTGAATGAATGATTTTACAGAGATACAGGTACTTCTAAACATAAAAAAAGGAAGAAATCATAAAAGAAAATCTTACTATATTTGAGTACCTAAAAATGACAACCTTCTGCAAGAAAGGATACTACAAACTGAGAAAAGTATTTGTTAGATATATGGTAAACATACACAAAACTTATAAAGATTGCTTACAAACCAATTTACAAAATGGAACTTTAATAGAAAAATGACCAGAGGGTACCAGTGAAAAATTCTCACACATTGACATGAGAAAGAAATATACAAGTAGCCAGTAAATATATATATATAAATTACTCAATGTCACTAATAATAAAAATAAGATAGCATTTTTGTCTTGTACCAAAATGGCAAATATCTGAAGTATTATAATCTAGGAATACTTATAAACTGCTAGTAACAACTGACACAACATTTTTGGAGAGAATTTATGCACTATTCATCAAAAACTCTACAAATACATATACCACGCGATCCAGTGATTTCAATTCTTTAAAGGTATCACCAAAAATTAAAACATATACACACCAAGGGCATTCCTTGTAAAATTATTTATAACTGCGAATACTTGAGAAACAATGCCTAATTTCTAATAGTAAATTGCATATATCTAAAGAGTAGAAGATATTACACAATTATTAAAGGTGTGTTGTTGGAGATTTCACTGATTCGAGAAAATATTCATATTAAGAAAAAAGTAAAAGCAGGAAACAAATTACTATTCCAGTTTTGCAGTACACATACAGTTAAAAGAGCAGAAAGGAAATTTCTCAAAATGTTATTGCCATTAATGGTGTCATTTCTGGGTGGTGGGATTTCTGGCGATTTTTACATTCTTCCTGATACTCCTCAATATTTTCCAAAATATTTATAATAAATATATTATAAATAAAATATTTATATTATTGGTATCTCAGAATATGTGTGCTTTCTTGAAATTTCCTTTCTCTATCATATGTATATAATATGTATGTGTATGATACACACATATGTATATACATATATATACATATATACACACACACGGAGAGATTGATATGTAGAAATTTCATTGAAAGGACATTAGAGACAGTGCCACAGACAAATTCAGGTCAACTTATATTGAGCGTGCCAGATTTCTCCAAAGTAGTACTCAATTTGGATGCTCCTTTTGAACAGGATAACTCACTTATTCGCACAATCTTAGATCAAGAAAGGATCCTTGAGGTCCCCACCACTGAAGAAGGCATATGTCCATCTTGTTCTCCACTGGGTGCCCACCGCCTAGTTCAGTAGGTTTTTGAATGAAAGAAAAAACGAAAATCACCCCAATCATTGCACAGATGGAGAAGCTGCTTCCTTCAGAAACAGCAGCTTACACACCTCCATGAAATAACATCAACAGCCCCAATAATTCCGGTTACTACTACTACGACCAACACCTGTGTCACCTACTGTGCGCCAGGCACTCTTCCAAGTGCTTTATGTGTATAACTTATTTAATCCTCCCAACAGTCCTATGCGGTGGGCATTGTTATTATTTTCATTAAATTGGTGAGAAGACTGAGTCACACACTCTTCTGTACCTCCGTTATCTTTCTCCCCCGCCATTTCACGCAAACCCAATCACCTAGAAATTCCATCTGCCGCTAGCCAGCAGGGATCCTTACAAGGGATGTCCCCGGGGCGCATCGGTGTGTGTCTGCGTGTGATGCGGGAAGTGGGGAGATGTTTAAGGACCCGCCGCCAGAAAACAATGTCCTGACGTCCAGTCTGGACTCCGGCTTCATCGCTGGAGCGCCCCTCCTGGTGGGCCACGGGGACCCGGCGACAGGGGGACACCGCGGGCGGCCCGGCCTCTCTCGCCCTCTAGCGCGCCCTGCGCGGCGCGCAGCCCCTCCATACCCGCCGGGCTGGGCCGCACCCCCGCCCGCGCCACCTGCTCGGCTGCTCCCGCGCCCCGCCCCGCGCCGCCCCCGCGCCGCGCCCGCGCCCCGCGGTCCCTCCCTCCGGCGTGACGGGAGCTCCGGCGCCGGCTGTCCGGGCCGGGAGCGCAGCGGAGCCGGCGGCGGGCGGACGGGCAGGGGGCGAGGGAGCGGCGAGCCGAGCGCGCAGCCCTCGCGGCCCGGTAGCCGGACCTGCCGCCCCGCCCCGCCCGGGGAAGGCTCCTCCCTGCCGGCCCCGACCGCGGCGGGACCACGATGCAGCTCCTCGCCGCCGGGCCGGCGCGGGGCAGGGGCCGGGGGCGGCCGGCGGAGCCTCCCCGCCGCGGGCGCTCGCCGCCCTGGAGCCGCGCCTGGATCTGCTGCTGGGCGCTCGCCGGCTGCCAGGCGGCCTGGGCTGGGGACCTGCCCTCCGCCGCCAGTCGCCCGCTGCCTCCTTGCCAGGAGGTGAGCGGCACCTGGTCCTTTACCTGGAGTTGGCGGGGGAGGGCGAGGAAGAGGAAGGGCGAGAGGGCGGCTGTTTATTTCTCTGCTGGCCGTCATCCCTTTCCTTGCTTGGAGCACGGGGCTGCCGTTTGCTTCCAGGGGTGAAGTTGCCCGCCCCGGGTCGCTGGCCGGGAGAGGGTGTGTGGCTTTGCTGTCTCGCGGGTGATGCTTTCCTGTCCGTGCTCGTGTGTTTTGGGGGACTGCGGGACTTTGCGGCGCCCCCTTTGGCCAGCCAGGTTGGAGGACCTGGGGTCGAGGCAGAGGTTTCAGGGGAGGAGACTGGGGAAGCCCCACCGGTGGGATTTGGAGAACCATCTCATCACGGCTCTTCCAGTGAGCCAGACGCAGACACGGGAGGATTTCCCGCTCCCTCCCCCTTTCTCCGTTCCCCAGTCTCCACAAACGCCTTCATC
Source organism: Tarsius wallacei (assembly GCA_963574415.1). Lineage (NCBI taxonomy): Eukaryota > Metazoa > Chordata > Mammalia > Primates > Tarsiidae > Tarsius > Tarsius wallacei. Next base: position 16,363 of record CAUYQG010099304.1, read on the forward strand.
CTACTCGCCTGCCCTCAGCCTCCTGATTAAGGCCCTGGGGGTTTGCTAAACCAGTGTGTGGTGTCCCTTGGCATCCTTCTGGCGCAATATGGATTTGAATTAGGGGGGGGAAAAGAGTAGGTACTTAGAGAAGAGACAGGTTGATGATGTAGAAAATTAGAAAAGACAGAGTGAATATGCTCCTTTTGGGAGGTGGTTTATCACCTGGCTGAAGCGTTGCCGCTGTGTATTTTATAGCCTCAGATGATTGTTGACTTGCAGCCAAAAAGGATCAACTATGGATGATGAGATTTTTCTCTGGCCTTTAGGAGGGCGAGACTTACTTAGTGTGCCAAAAATTTACAGGGGGTGTCATTGGTACCTGTATCGGCTGTTTATCTGTCCCTTTAGTGTTCCAGAAAGTGCATCCTCTTAATGAAAATCAATGAGGGGAAGGAAGCACCATTTCTGACCTACTTTGAGTGATTCTGTTGGGGAGGATATGAGGAGTGGTTACTGTTTTTAGGAAGATGCTAAGAATCAGAGCGATGGGTCATTTTAATTTACGTCGCAAAAATAGGTTAGCCAATAATCCCTCTGGGAAGAAAGGCCAGACAGACTCTGTTCCTTTGTGTATGTTGTTATAACTTCTTAATTTTACCAGGCTTGAATTACAGACTCTGTTCTAGAAATCATCCATCATCCATGGATTTTCATCTTTCTCTCCTACAGTACAAGTCCCAGGACAGACTGAAATGAAAGGGAATCAGATCAAAGGCTTGTGTGAGAGAGAGCACACAGCAGTGTTGTGATTGGGGAAATCAGGGCAAGAGCTCAACAAACAGTTGTGTTTAATTTCAGTGCTTTTTGGTTTAATTAGAGTAACTTGTATTCTGCAACTTTACTTATCATCTGGGAATAATCCATTTTTCCAAGTTTCCACAGAAAGCTCCTTCTTGGACATCCTCAGATTGAACGGTTGTGACGGGATAAACTTTATACTCCAGCTCTCCAGTCCCAGTATGCAGAATGTATTTCTAAATGGAAAAGATCTTAAGCTTCTTGTAACCTGAGTTCTTAGTAATGAAGAATCTGCTTGAAACTGATGAAGGTCAGGGCCAGTGGAGGTGATGCTTTTGGTCACTACAACTACGTGAATCTTTTAGATAAATGTATGTTCTACATATGTATACCTAGAGAGAACACAGTAAGAGTCTGCAACTTAAGACCTAAGGCAAAAACATTGAAAGGAAAGGCAGGGAGATGGCAGACAGAAGGTTCAGAAAGTTTGTGTTCAATTAATCCCAGCTCCTTATTGCACTGGCTTTAGATGTAGCATATGACTCATCTCTTGAGGTCTGAAATTGGAATTTTCCTTCTGAAAATGAGAATAAACAAAATATATGGCAGGATGTTACTGAGCCTGTTTGTGGCTAGGTGTTTTATAAATGGTAATGTACAGATGAATTTATGTTCATCCTGATGACTGACAAACAGTTGTAACATAATTAACTGGGAGCTAGAGGTTCCTTGGAAGTAGCAGAGGCCTAGTGACCTTCCAGGCCCTCAGTCTGCTTCTTGGTATTTACTCCAACTAGTGGAGCTAATTTATAGAGCTGATCATTGCTTTTCTCTGACATTGTTTTTTTTTTTTTTTGTTGTTGTTGTTTTAGTTGGAGTCTCACTCTTGCCCAGACTGGAGTGCAGTGGCTGCTCCTGGCCACCGCAGCCTCAACCCGCTGGGCTCTGGCGATCCTTCTGCCTCAGTCTTCCGAGTAGCCGGAATTACAGGCATGTGCTACCACACCTGGCTGATTTTTTATTTATTGTAGAGATGAGGTCTCGCCAAGTTGCCCAGGCGGGTCTCGAACTCGCGGGCTCAGGCAATCCACTCACCTCGGCCTCCCAAAGCGCGGGATTACAGGCTGAACCACTGAGCCCGGCTGGCTCTGACATTGTTTTTAAGAGGAAAGTTGGGCGGGCAAGTAGTCATTGTCAGGCTTTGAGGGTAAGAATTTACTTCTGATAAAGGTGAGGAAAGGGTGTCCTCTTGTTATGGGGATGTGGGCTAAACTTGGTATCCACTCCTGCCTGTCTATCCTTTTCTATTCTTCACAAACATTAAAAGATGTGAACTCCACAAAGGACAGCGCTATGTGGTGGGGGAATAGAATGAGAGCCATTTAGGTGAGGGATTTTGAAGCTGGGAACTAAAGCTTAGAGAATGTTGAAGAGCATGGAAAAGCTGTGAGTCATTCTCAACCTCATTTTCCCTCAGTAGTTTGTCTCACCCTCGTTTATCAATACTTTTATAGAAGTAGTCATGTTTAACTAAGTCACCTAGACTCTTATTTCCTTGCCTGATTTTAGAGAAAAGCAACTAAAGGAAGAGAAGCACAGAAAATTGGCCTGAGAGTAATTGAGTCATGATTGCCTGAGTTCAGACAAAAGGCCCTTCAAAAAGATAACTGGGTTATGGGTAAACGTTTCAATTCAGTTTTTACAGATAATTGGACTATGAGATGAAAGTCATAAAATATAGTTTCCTTTGTGAAAGTCCTCAGATTGTAGAGTCAAAAAGGAGAGAAATATGATTGTGCTGGAATGTTCAGCTGGTGACCAAATCAGCAGAGTGGAAGCACAAGCACAAACAGGAAGCAATGGTTTGGGAGACAGAAATAAAGTCAGGGGCCAGCAGATGAAGGACAGGAATAGGATGTGCCTTTGGTAAAATGGTATTCAGAGAAAAGTGAGGATTGGGTATGAGAGAGCATAGAGTTCTGCAGGTTTTTATATAGAGGAACTTATAAAGGGTAAGTATTTTCTGGGTTTCCTGGCCTCTGTTTTCACTTGTAAAAGGATAGCAATAAAAACTGACCTTCTTTTTTTAGTATGAGGATGAAATTAGATTAATGTAAATTAAAGGAAAAATATATAAATGTGAGAGTTGATTATTGCTAGATTAATAGAACTGGATCCTGACATTTCAGGAAGAGTCTACACTGGGACTTTGGAGGTTTGTTGGTTAGGTCTGTCCACGAATTGGAATGGAATTTTTGACTCTTGAGTAATAGGACTTAATGGGGCTACCAGAGTAAAAAATATAAAGGCCAAGAGATGATTTGGAGTTGGAATAGGGTGTTAGAAGGTAGAGTACATGAGAGTAAAAGAACATAACTAAGTGAATTATGTATGCATTATTTAAATTTGGTAAATAAAATCACAAAATAACTGATTCTTAGTTCACTGCTCTAAAATCTTGTGTAATGTGATTCTGCTGGTCTTTCTGAATCCTTACTGAATGGTGACTTTTACCTACACTTTTTATTCTATAAACAATTACTCAGTTTATACTATGTGTCAGGCAAAATGTCAGATGATATGAAATTAGTAAATTAAAAATATAATTTAATTGGGTAAGAGTGAGACAGCAATATAAATAAACTATTGCAATGAAATGATTTGGAGCCATGAAAGAAGTGGGCAGTCAGATCTACTGGGAAGGATCAGAAAAGGCCCTAAAGAGAAAGTGAATGAGACTTGATAGTAGAAATTTGCCAAGCAGACAAGAGACAGATGTGAGTGCAGGTTAGTTTGAAAGATATTTTAGGCCTCAAGCACAGGTTGAAAAAGGATGGGCACAGAACAGCATTGTGTTACAATTGGTCATAACTGGTATGCAGGGTGCAATGAGAAGCTTAGTGAGAGATGAGTGTGAGAGGCAGGCAGGAACCTGATCATAAGGCACCTTATGTCATGCCAAGAAGCTTGTATTAATTTGGTAGATGATGGTGAATAATAAAGTAATTTTAAAAAACAGGAGTTATAAAATATGCTTTATTCACAACATGGAGGCCACATGTCACAGTAGAGGGGTGGGAAATAGAAAGTAGTGAGACCTGCTAGGAGGGGATTACAGTAGTCCAGCTAATGGAAGGCCGAAGGAGTAACAATGCAGATGGAGAGGAGGGCATGAGGGTAGAAGGTGGAATTGACAGTGAATGGATGTGGGAGGTAAGGGAATGAGAAATTCTGGCTTGAATAGATAATGGTGCCTCTAACCCCTGTGAGAGAGGAATGGGAGGAAAACAGCATAAGGAGCTTGGCTCTTCCTGGAGAGGTTGACTTCAAGTAGAGTTGTTCAGTAGGCTTTTGGTATTAGGCCCTGTTCCTGGTGTGGAGATCTTGGAATCACTTGAATGAAAGGTACGGCTGAAACTGCTGGGTTGGATGAGAGCAGCCAGGGAGTGAGAGCAAAGAGGGCCAAAGACAGGACTTGGATGTTATCAAAATGAAAAGGAGAAGAAATTGAGGACTCCACAAAGGAGACACATAAGCAATGGCTAGTATAGGAGAAATGTGAGAGTGTGTAGTTATGAGGAAAAGGAAAACAGCCTTTGAAGAAGAAAGGAGTGGTTGTGTGTTAGTTGCCCAGAGAAACCCAAATAAGATGAGGACTGAAAAGACAAAATTGACTTTGATGATTAGGTCATTGGTGCTCAGTGCCAGAATAGTTCTTGTGGGATGATGGGGATGAGTTGTGTATTAACTTGGAGGTGAGGCAGTGGAGGTGAAGTACAACTGTGTTTTAGCTTTCCTAGGTTTGTTAAGGTGTTGGATCTTCCAAATTCATATAAATCAGAAGATTTGTAATGGTCATGTTTTCTGTTTCATAGTTTGAAGGGACCATTTGAGAAATATCCTTTATGCAGGAAGTCTCTGAAGGTCATGGACTATGGATGAAGGTTTCAGAGATTCTAAAGTCACACTATCACTGAAGGAGTTAGGACTCAGTTCCTGTTTTCAAGCAGTTAACATAATTAATTTTGCCTTTAATGCCTGTAGAGGTGAATTTTCCATTTCAAGTTCTTATGCTCAGAACCATTTCTCATGTTTTAGGCAAATGTGAGCAAGTATTCACACCATCAATATTTACAATGTAAAACTATGAGTTGACAGATCTGCAAAGTGTCATGTTTTAGCACAAGGGATAGAAATAGCAGAGCATAGTACAGAGTAGCAAGTTTTCCTATCATAGTGGATTCTTCTGCAGTGTCTTGGATCTTATAATTCTTATTGTCAGAAAACACCACTCAAATTTTGGTTGCCTTTTCCTTCCTCTTAAAGAAACCTGGATCATTCTTCTTTCTTTAAGTCTTTCATGGTTTATATTATATGTAATATTTCAATATTCACATATTTACCATGTACTTAAATACCAGATATTGACGGTAAACTAATGAACAAAACATGACCCCTGTGCCCTGGAGCTTTATAATCTCGTGAGGTTCAAAACAAAACCACACATTATGTAATTACATTTCCCATAAGTGCTATGATGGAAAATTACTATGTGCAGTGTGAGTGTATATCCATCCTAGTTGGGGGCTGGGGGAAAGGGAATTACCAGGAAAAGATGTTTAAGCTAAGACCAAAAGGATGAGTAGGAGTTCGTTGGATGAAGGTTTGGGTGATGGGGATAGAATATCTCAGGCACAGGAAGCCTTCCGACCTGGATCCATTCGTATATCCTCCCTTAACCTTTCCTGGGCTCACAAAGACAAAGGATCTTTTCTTTTCCCTGAATTATAGTTATGGCCTACAGTTTACACTCTGGCACATATATGCTGCCCTACATATAGAGGGTACATATAGTGTGCTACTCTCAATAGATGGATGAGTTGTGCTTCTGCAAGGGGATCCAGCTGAGGGTAAGTAAGAGCAAGAATCCATCCAGTGCTGTGTGCCCAGCCACCTTCCCTTGAGTCTATATGCACCTGGAGGAGGGGATACCTTTTTCCAATTCATATGCCCAAAGGGGATGTCATTTTCTAAACCACACAAGGATACCATATGTTACCAGAGGCTTTGAACACACAAACCTTGTCTTTCCCTGAGCATGTGATATGCTTATTGAAGGCAGGGGTTGCATCATCTTATTCAGCAAACAGCTAGTAAATATCATTTTGTTTGTGGTACTTTAAGGGTTTTAAAAATGAGTAAGGCATATGTCCTCTTCTTAAATCACCCCAAGCACTAATCACTGTCTTAAAAATATAGTAAGTGGGTGGCTTCCCCTTTTTCAGGTATAAAAAAGAATTGATCTTTATGGTGCATTTAATTCTAATTGAAATCTTCTCTTGGTTGTACCAGATTTAAGACTCAAATAAAAACCCAGCAATGAGAATATACTGAAGTTTATTCTCAACTCAGTTTACAACTCTGGAGTTGAAGATAACTATTTATTACCCCTCTTCAAAGCTTAACTATTATATGCTCTTTTCTCTAAGTCAGTGACCCTCAATGTGTGATTCTAGGGCTAACAGTTGTCGATATTACCTAGGAACTTGCTAGAAATGAAAGTTCTTGGGTCCTGCACACAACCTACTTAAATAGAAACTTAGGGGTTAAGGCTCAACCAATGAGAACCACAGCCCTCAGTATAAAGTAAAGAATATAGTTTAGTTACCTGAAATCCGGGGAAGTGTGCCATTGATAAAATTCCTTAAATCATCACCCTAGTTACTCTTGCAGGGCATCTTGGAAACTCTTTAAGTAATCACATCAAATGGACCATGAGATTCTCTCACTACCACAAAATAAATAAACAAGCATTTCTTAATTGTCTTCCATAAACCAGGAACTTTGCAAGAGGCTGGTGATAAAAAAGGATGCAGAAAATATTGTCGTTATTCTCTAGGAGCTCACAGCCTGATAGAAGAAACAACCATGGAAATTAATAAGTGCCTTTCCCTGAGAGTGACATCAAAATAGAAAAACATGGTAATATTAAGAGGATATGGTTAGTCTTGGTAAATATTTTTTAATGTTTGCTACTTATGGGGTGGGGCTGTTGTTTACATTTTGCTCCTACTGCAAAGTGTCGTCTTGTTATAGTACAAGTAGTAGTGAAAGTAATTGAAGAACCAAATTCAAGACTAGGCCTTCAGCTGGTTCTTGTGACCTTGAGCAAATCAACTCCTTTGAATCTTTCCTTGTCTGAAAATGGAGATAGTAAAGTCTGCCTTATCTGCATTAAAACTTCTGTGAGAATCAAGCTAATGCATTTGGAAGAGCTTTGTATATTCTAATACAGTGTCTGGTAGTATTCTTATATAAGTGAAGAACAGTGTTTCTCAGAGGATGGTTGAAGTGTGAGAGAACTGGGATGTGGGCAGGCAAATTTGTTTACTTAGAAAAGTATTTTGTAGCAATATTTTTTTCTAACTATGGAAGTTGTACATTGTGAAACATTGGACCTGGCTGATTGCTCTGTCGTCAGTGAAACACTTACTTGGCTTCCACTCTCTCCTGGTTTTTCTTTTACCCCGCAGTAGTTCTCAGTCTTTTCTAGTTTCTCCTTATCTCCGTGGCTTCTTTGCCTTAGCCTGTTCCAGGGCTTAATCCTTGGCCTGCTTATCTTTTCCATCATTTTAATGCTTTTGGCGATGTCACTTAGTCTTTTGGTTTAAAATATATGTCTTTTGGTTTAAAATATATCACCTATAGGTGGAAGGTTCCCAAATTTACATCTTTTCTGTGGATCATCTGCTGGATTCTTGTCAAGCATAGCTTTGATGCCATCACTTGGTTAGGTATTTCAAATCTGACATGTCTCAAACTGAGCTCACGTTTTTCCTAGACCTGTTTCTTGTGTAGTTTTTTTCATTTCACTTAGTGGCAACTCCTCCCTTCCAGTTGCTGAGGTCTAGAACTCTGGAGTCTCCACTGATTTCTTTTTCTCCTGCATCTCGCATCCATACTATTAGCAAATCCTCTTGTCTTTGCTTCAAAATAGCCAAACTCAGCTTCTCAACACTCTGCCTGCAACTTCTGGACCATACCACCATTGTACCTTGCCTAAACTATTGCCATGGCTTCCCATCTGGATCTCATAGAGTAGCTGAGGGATAGCATTAAGATATAAATCAAAAACTATCATTCTTCTGCTCAAAACCCTTCAAAGACTTTCTTTGGAACCAGAGTTCTGGTAGTAGCCTCCAGGACTCAACATGATCTGACTTCCATGAAGCTTCTAATGTTGTCTCTTATCACTCTCCCTGTTTTAGTTACTTGGCTGCTATAACAGAATCTCATAGACTCACAGACTGGGTAACTTATAATGAACAGAAGTTTGACTCAAGATTCTGGAGGCAGGGAAGTCCATGATCCAGTCCATGAAGGCCTTCTTGTTGTGTCATCCCATGGTAATAGGCAAAGGGCAAAAGACAGAGGAAGAGAGTACAAGAGGGAACCTGAACTCATCCTTTTATAAGGAACCCACTCCTGCAGTAGTGGCTTTCATCTATTCTTGAGGCTTGAGCTCTCATGACCCAGTGTCTCTCTTTAGGCCCCACCTCACAACATCGCCACACTGGGGATGGTTTCCAACACATGAACCTTTCTAACCTTCAAACTGTAATGCTCTCCCTTTTATTTATTTTTTTATTTTAAAGATGTGGGGTACAATTCAGGGTTAGGTATACAAATGTTCATTAAGCAGGTACTCCTGTTGATGAGGTATGCCCCCCCTCCCCTGGCAGTTTCCCACTACTGTCAGTCCCTACCCCCCCTCCCCCCTCCCACCAGCAGTTTCCCACTACTGCTAATCCCTTTCTTATAGTATTATACTTGCTCAAGGTCTGCTTATGAGTGAAAACATGTGGCACTCAGTTCTTTGTTTCTGTGATAGATCACTCAGTATTATAGATTCTAAGTCCATCCAAGTTGCTGTGAAGTTCATAATTTTGTCCTTCTTTATGACTGTGTAATATTCCATTGTGTATATGTACCACATTTTTTTTTATCCAGTCCTCTTTAGATGGGCAGCATGGTTGATTCCCTGTTTTTGCCGTTGCGAATAATGCTGCAGTAAACATACGTGTGTAGGTATCATAGAGTGATTTGAGTTCTTCTGGGTATACTCCCAGCAGAGGGATTGCAGGGTTGTATGGAAGGTCGAGTTTTAGATCTTTTAGGAATTGCTGAACTGTTTTCCACAGAGATTACACCAGTTTGCATTCCCACCAACAGTGTAGAAGTGTTCACTTTTCCCTGCATCCTCTCTAGCATCGGTTGTTTTTTGAGTTATTGATGATGACCATCCTGACTGGAGTTAGGTGGTATCTCAGTGTGGTTTTAATTTGCATTTCTTTGATGACTAGTGAGGCTGAGCATTTTTTCATGTATCTGTTGGCTGCTCATATGTCTTCTTTTCTTCTTTTGAGAAGTGTCTGTTCATATCTTTTGTCTGTTTGCTTTTTTCTTTTCGGCACATTTGAGTTCCTTGTAGATCCTAGGTGTTAGGCCTTTCTCAGATATACAGTTGGCAAATGTTTTTCCAATTCTTTGGGCTGTCTCCCTGCTCTCTTGATGATTTCTTTTTCTTTTGCTTTGCAGAAGCTTCTCAGTTTGATGGTCCCACTTGTCTATCTTATCTCTTATGGCATGGACATTTGAGGTTTTGATCAGGAATTGGTTGCCAGTTCCAATTTCTATAAGAGTGTCTCCTGCATTTTCTTTTCTTTTTTTTTGAATTGGAGTCTCACTCTGTTGCCCAGGCTGGAGTGCAGTAATATGCTCACAGCTACCCCTGCATTGACCTGCTGATCTTCAGTGATCCTTCAGCCTCAGCCCTTGAATTAGGCAGAACTACAGGCATGTGCTACCATGCCCTGCTAATTTTTTGGTGAGACCTCAGCTCTACATTTTCTCTCTCTTCTTTCCTTACTTCCTTCCTTTCTTTTTCCCTTCCTTCCTTCCTTTCTTTCTTTTTTTTTTTTGAGTTGGAGTCTCACTTTGTTGCCCAGACTGGAGTGCAGTGGCATGCTCATGGCCACCCCAGTGTTGACCTGCTGGGCTCAGGTGATTCTTCCACCTCAGCCTTCCAAGTAGCCAGAACTACACATGTGCACTACCACACCTGGCTAATTTTTTGATTTTTTTTAAATTGTAGAAATGAGAGCTTGCTATGTTGCCCAGGCTGTTCTCAAACCTGTGGACTCAGGCAATCCTCTCACCTTGGCCTCCCAAAGTGCTGGGATTACAGGCTTGAGCCACCACACTGGGCCTTGTATTTTCTTTTCTTTTTTGATTTGGAGTCTCACTCCGTCACCCAGCCTGGGCAACATGGAGTGCAGTGGTACACTCACAGCCACCCCGGTGTCGACCTGCTGGGCTCTGGCGATCTTTCCGCCTCAGCCTTCCAAGTAGTTAGAACTACAGGTGGGTGCTACCATGCCCGCCAATTTTTTAAAAACATGTATTTATTGAAGAGAACGCATTCTCACTATGTTGCCCAGGCTGATCTCAAACCCACGGGCTCAGGCAATCCTCTCACCTGCGTCTTCCAAAGTGCTGGCATTACAGGCTTGAGCCACCGCACCTGGCCTGCATTTTCTAAGGTTCTTATAGTTTGAGGTTTTATGTTTAGATTTTTGATCTGTTTAGAGTTGATTTTTGTGTGTGGTAATTGGTGGGGCTCCTGTTCCAATCTTCTGCATGTGGTCAGCCAGTTTTCCCAGCACCATGTACTGAATAGGTCCTTCTCTCCCCAGTGTTTGATGGTGGAGCTTTGTCGAAGATTAGTTGGTTGAGAAATTGAGGTTTTGCTTCCAGAATCTCAATCCTGTTCATGCTCATGGATTGGAAGAGTCAACATTGTTAAGATGTTCATCCTACCCAAGGCAATCTACAGATATAACACAATACCCATTAAATTACGAGCATCATTCTTCTCAGATCTGGACATGACAATACAGGAATTCATATGGAAACATAAATGACCATAATTAGCCAAAACAATCCTCAACAAAAAAACAAGAACAAAAACAAACAAACAAAACAAAGCAGGAGGTATCATGCACCCAGATTTTAAACTCTATTATAAAGCTACAATAAACAAAGCAGCATGGTATTGGTACAAGAACAGGCATATAGACCACTCTCGCTTTTATATTTTGCTTTAGCCACACTGGGCTCTGGTTCTTTCTGCCTGGAACTCTCTTCCCCTCAGGTATTTACTTGACTTTCTCCTTCATGTACTTTGGGTTTCTGCTCAGTTATTATCATCTTAGTAAGGCTTTCCTTTGTTACCCATTTAAAATT
>CAUYQG010099305.1:0-23335 GCA_963574415.1 Tarsius wallacei
AGGCAAACAGAAGCCTAACTTTATAGACTTCTCCATACTCTGCATATGTCGAAACAACAGGCTGACTCATGGCTTCCTTGCTTAACCACTACATTGCTTTGAAGCAAAAGCAGATTTATTCCATTCCCTAGACTATAACTGGGATTCAAGATCTCACAAGCTCAAATCTTTAAAAGGGGAATTTTGCAAAGCATGGCTCCCAATTCTTGACAGTCACAAATTCAAATGTTTTCATAAAACAACAGGATTTTCAATTAAGACAGAGGTCAGCAAACTACGGCCTGTAGACCAAATCTGTGTGAATGCTTGTTTTTGTAAATAAAGTTTTATGGGAACATAGCCATGCTCATTCATTTGTCCATTGTCCATGGTTACTTTCATGCTATGATGGAGAAGGCAAGCAAGTTGAGATAGAGACTACCTTACTAGCAAAGTCTAAAATATTAGCTATCTGGTCCCTTTCAGAAAGTGTGCCAACTCCTGATTTAAAGTATTGACTTTTTTTTGAAAATATAGATGTCGTTTTAAAGTAAACCTCAACAACCTCTCCTACCTCCATTAATACCCTCTAGAGCAAGTTGGAGTATATACCAAGAGTCTTAACACTGTCCTTATTCTTTGGTTTAAGAATTGTACTTCTAGAAATCTGTTCTAAAGAAATTCCTAAGGATACATAAGGATTTGTGCACAAAGATGTTTATCCTATCATTATTTACAATTATTTATAATTTTGAACAATTTAAAACATCCCAAATAACTTAAGCACTTTAGACAAAAAATATTATTTTGAGAAGATGATGTGGTTTATCAAAGGCTTATTTTAAAAAATATTTAAGAGCCTAGTATAATGTTTAAAATGCAATTTGAAGAGAAAATGGTAGGATAAAAGCTGTCTACAGAGAATAATCTCATTTTTAAAAACATCTGCATACTTCCAAATGCACAGAAAATAAACTGAAAGAAGATATATCAAAATACAGATAGTTGTTATCTTTGGGCAATAGGATTATGAGTAATTTATTTTCTTGTATTTTTGAATAGTTAAAGAAAAAATATGTCACGTTTCCATCGTACTTATGAAATCTCGGTGTGCTTGTGTCTCCATAAGAAACTTACTGCACAAGGCAAAATATGGAATTTGCCAAACCATGGAGATAAATTTTATATATAACTTTAAAAGTCATAATAATTTTTAAAAATCTACATATCTTGAATTTTTAAAAAGTAATTCTATAGAATACATATTTTAGACTTTTATTTAAAACAAAGAAATTAATCCAAAAGTTGTCAGTGGGCTTATAGAACAATTAGATTTTAAAATTTACTTATAATAATTTTGTGCTCAAGAAAAATATATATACATGCCTTTTAATTTAATTTACAGAAATGTTTGTTCCAAATAAAGCTCTTTTCTATCATTCTGTGATTAGCCCATTTCCAAAGAGCTTGTTTTTCAGTTTAACACAAAATTAAGTATTTTTGGAAACATTTCTTTTATAAATCACATGATGTTTTCAAAGATTAAGGATGAATTAGAAATGACAGTTTTGCGGCAGTTGTGCTACCACTTTTTCGTCAAGTCCATGGTGGATACTGCAACCCACTAAGCCAATACTTTCCAAGAATTTTTTCAGATGTACTCAGTAGTACAGCCACTGCTAATCAATCAGAGGTATTCTGTGATATCAAACATATTTGCCTTCCTTGATGTAATCAAGTAAAAGATTTTCCAAGTTAATTCTAACCTTCCTTCTCTTAAGACTAAATGGTGGAACATGCCTTTATCAGCACTGAACTTGATCATCTTGATTTGAAAGCAATAGAATGTTCTGTGTATATTTCTTTCACATCTAAAGAAAAAGGAACAGTTGACACCCACGATCTATGTTTCTTATGCATTCAATGCTTAATGCCTGTGCTAGGTCACATTGCCCCAAAGGTGAATGAAATTGTCAACTCAAAAAAACCCATGAGCCTAGTTACCGCATCTCCCATGTCCACAATTTCTTGTATTTCTTCTAGTATAGTATCTGATACTGTGAACCACATTTCCCTTTTTGAAATATTCATTTTAGCAGCTTTCTGCAATAAGACAGTATTCTAAGACTGGTATCTCTTTCATAACTCCTTCGCATTTTCCTTTGAACTCCCTCTATAGGTAACCCATCCCACAAAGGTGGCTTTTTCTCGAGGCCTTCATCTCTGCTGGCCCTTCTAAGAAATGTCAACTACTACAACTTTGGCTATCAAATGATTCCCTAATCTCTATGTCTAGCTGTGTCCGGATTTCTATCTCTTAAGTTTCTCTTAAGACGTCTCTACCTGAAATGTTTGAAAGCATCTCAAAATGTCTGAAGTGGAACCCACTGTCTTGCTTTTTTACTATATATGTTACTGGTATCACTGTAATTTCAGACCTGAAGATGGAGACATTCGTATAATGATTAATGTCCCAGTCTCCATCTCCTTTCCGGTTCTATCACTGGTCATGTTTTTTTCGTGTCTCCTTGAGGATGTATCTTTCTTTCTATTTCTAGGTCTACTTTAGCTAGTGAGTGGCCAGGAAGTGGCAAGGAACCTTCTGTGGAATAAAATGAACACAAAATGAAAAGATAAAGCAGTCTGCTCATTTATTTAATCATTAACATTTGTTGAATAATAATGATTATTTCTGGACCATGTCTCAGGATATGGGGGAGAAAAGATCTTCCACAGTTTCTTATCATCTGTTCTGTTTAATTTGTGCCTCTCAAAGAGCCAGTAAAATCGCTGCTTAGACTAGAAACCAACTCCAAAATGTCATAGCTTTGTTCAGTCCTCTATTAAGAGAAAAGGCTTGTCACTCTGAAGCATGGGATCCAGTAGGCTGGAGAGCAAAAGGGGTCTGACTGGGACCTATGATTATAGGCAAAAAAGACAAAGGTTGAAGTTAGAACTAGCCAGTGAGTGTCTTCTGCAGAGCCTAGGGCAAGAAGCCAGGGTTCAGGGATTGGGTGAACTTGGGAAACAAGTGTAGCCTAGTTGAGGGCTGAATCCTAGAGGGTCTAGGACTCCAGCAAAGTGTTACAAGTAGAGAACACCAGCAACGAGGAGCAAACTTGCTGCTCAACCAACGATTGCCTCAGCCAGGCGTTTTTTATGTTCATCTTGTTTAGAGCAAGATCCATGTCCCAATGGGCCTGCCTTGGAACCTGCAAGTGGAGATAATGAGGATCAACAAGCAGGAAGGGCACAAAGGCTGCACAAAGAACAGCTCCTGAAGAAGCAGATCTCTTCTGTTTACCACTGTCTTTCTAGAGCAGAAATACCTTGAGGACAGGGAATGAGGCCTGTTCTAGTCACTGCTCTATTACTAAAACAGTGATCAGCACATACTCTGTGGTCAATAATTCTTATTGAATGAATGAATAAGGTAGTAGGCAATAGATGAAGTTTTCAGAGGAAGAATTTTGGTGCTGAAGAAACAATGCTTGGGAAAATGCCTGAATCTCCCTCAATTTCTAAGTTTGTGAGTTCTGAATTTATAACCACATTTTTTTTTCTAAGCACATGTTTTGATGAATGTTTAACAGTGACCTCATGTTCACCATCAATCTCAGGCCTTGTATAATATTCTATATATAAACCACATCCTAAAACAACATTGATAAGAAACATGAATACTTTAAACCTCAAGGTTAGTCTCAAGAAAGATATAATGACAAAAATAATATAGGTTGACAGTTCAAATTCTTTTTTTATCCTGGTATTTGGAAATACTAGACATTTCCCAATTAATGTGGAAATTAGCCAAATAACTTTAGATGTTAGTGTACTGTTGATCATTTGCTTTAACAAAAATACATCTCATGAGGACCAAATAGTGACAAGTACATTTAATATGTTCATTCATTTCAGGTCCTGTTTACATTTACATTTTTAAGGATTTGCGTTTACTACTTTTTAAGCCACATTTTCCATCTGCAATAGAATCATTCATAAGGTACCTTAATCTTTATTGGTGACAAGCATATCTATGTTTAAATTGCTCATAAGTCAGATGTGCTAAAGACACATTTAGGAGGATGACATGCTTTAAACACATCTATGTCCTTTAGCTGTGGGCATGTTGCTTTATCTTTATAGGTTTTTGGTTACTTCATTTTAAAATGAGTCTGGTACAAATAAACAATTTCCTTAGGATGTGTGAATTAACCAGTGGTTATAACGAGTTTTTGAAATGATGATGCTCTATCAGTGCTAAGTCAAATTATGAAATTGCACCTTTGCGAAAATGGTATTGTGGGAATAAATGAATCTGAACATTGTATTTACAGTATGACTTGCTTCTGAAATAGAATATTCATAATGGGCCTCAGCAGGCAACAACAAAGTGCCATCTTATCTCCTGTTGATAGACCACAATTTCAGAAAATTATTTTTACAACAGCATCTGAATAAGCTCCTTAATTTGAGACTGTTTTACAAATAGATACATAGCTTATTACATAGCTTACACTGCCTCTGAGACAGAGAGTGAGTGTGATTCATGAACAAAATCACCGCTGTTATTCCTTTGTGTTTTTTAATGCAATTTCTATTCTTTACAATCTAGTTTTAACAAGCTATGTTGAACAAAAAGATAAGGTAAAAGCTACTTTTGTGTTAGCAATCAAATCTTAGTTTGGGTTAACACTCAGGTTATCAATTGTAGTTAAATTATACCTCAAACTTGGCTTGTGGCTCATCTAGTTTCAAGATCAAACCAATCATTCCTACATGAAATTTCTGCTGACTGCAAATGTTATATTCAACAACAGCAGGACAATAAGTATTTCCAAGGTCCACACTCCTAGTTCTGAATAAACTTATTAGATACAATGTATCTGCTCATGGATAAGATTAAGGTCCAGGTGAAAAATGGACGATTACTTAGAATAAATTTTTACTTAGTCTAAAATGTTTGATATCACTTAGAGGTGGAAAATTGACATAAAATATACATCTTGGTGAAAGATGAGTATGAAGGGGAAGAAGGCTATGTTGCAAAAGGCAGGGAGGGTCTCTGGTCTGGGCTGGAATGGAGCAGAAATTTAGATCTGAAGAAGAAGAAAGTAAAAAAAAAAACAAGGGGGGTTTGTCAGAGGTCAATGAAAGGACCTGGGATAGGGGCCAAGGTCAACTGTCAGAAAAACATCTTTGGAATATGTTCTATGGCAGGATTCCCTCAGAGAAAGATAATCCTGTTATATTAGAGTCAAAATGGCTTAAAGAGGAAAGCCCACTCCTCTAATTTCACAGATGAGGAAACAAAGGCCCAGAACAATTCAACACTTAGGCCCACCACTAATTAGAGACCGAGGGACTTCTAAAACTCAGGGTTACAAAACATATCAGTGAACATCACACAGGAAGACCACACCATTAACTAATGAAGTTTCTCAAGAGAACTGAGAACACAGTCCACACAGGACTGGCACAAAAAGATACTAAGCTGAGGGCACGATCAGGCGGTGCACCTGCCTCTGCTCCAGCTAATCTTTTATTCCCATGGAAACACAAAAGTCTATCATCTAAGTCACTCTGCTCTATGGTTGCAGACAAATGAGGGAGGTGAGAAGGATAGAATGCTCTCTATTTGTTTCTACAATAGACAGATAACAGAAACATTTGGAAATACCCTACCCTGTAAGACAGCAACACTGGGGAGCTAATAAGAAAGAGAAAAACCAGTTACATGACTGGGGTTATTTGCTGCTGTAGGTGTCGGTGTGTAACCACTACTTTGCCTCTTCCTCTTGTGCTGGCAGTAGCCCACTGTGCCACACATCTTAAGAAACACTTAGCAAACACTGGTGTGGTAGGAGAGGTGTGAGCCAAGGAAGCAGTGGAAAACCCCTCATTGCCCACTCCAGAAAACACCCACCTCACACAGCCCTGGGCTTGCTGGGTCTATTGCTTCTCCAGGGAGCATCATTATTTAGGATGCGAAGCTTGTTATTTTTCGGGTGGTATGGACTAATATTTACACCATTCTGCGAGGAATGCATCCCCTGTTAACTTCTCCAGTGGAGAAGTTCACTCTGTGCATCTTCCCTGGCAAAGCCACTGTGAAGTTCACGTGTGCATGTATTGGGGTTGCCAGCTGGAACGGAAGCAGGTTCTAAATTATTTGTGTTTAATTTATGTAAAGGTGGTTTGGACGTGAGCCCAGATGCGAATATACAATAGACCAAGTTTACAGAATTGTGACACACAGTCCCAAGAGTTGTGGGGATGTCAGAAAACACTCAGCAATCAGGACATATGCCTACAATGTTAATACATTTTATGCCTCTTACTCCAAAACAGATTATGGAGATGACTGTGACACAGAAAGAAAAGCTTTCAGTCGAGCACTATCTCTGCATATTTTTTGAGATTTAACTACAGTTACTCAAATGTAGAAATTCAAGCTTTTAAAAATGGAAGTTTTTGGAGGAAAAATGTAAGTCTGGCTCCACTACCCAGGAAAAGGAAGGATTTACCATGTGAATGAGAAGAATAAGTGAGCATTTTAAAAACAGTTTGATTAATTAAACCTTTGCTCAAGGAGAGCTGACTTGATCTTCCTGTGCTAAATGAACACATTGGAGAAGACTCATCAGATGTCCATCGGTCAACTCAATTTAGTAAATATGAATTGATTCCCTACTATAGTCAAAGCACTATGCTAGGCTCTGTGAATGCTGGAAAACACTACCTATTCCTGTTTATGAACACTGTATTATCTAGTTGGGTAAATAATGATGACATAATACCATAAGAAACACAAATGTCATATAAGCATAGTTCTCAGGGGTGTCAGAAGACAGAGTAAGACCACGTTTAATTGGTAGTTGATGATCAAAAATGGCTTCACGAAGAAAACATCATTTCAGATGGAACTAGGATGATGAACAACATTTTGACAGGGGAACTTCGGTGTGTAAAGGACATTTACCCTTCACACACCTGTGAAGGAAACACCCTACGCACAGGGTTGGAGAAGGCAGGAGTGAGTTTGAAGAACTACAAGGTGACCATTTTATCTAAAATATATAAGGAAACCAGACGAGATAAGACCAGAGAGGTAGGCAGGAGCTTCACTGGAAAAGGCTGAGAAGCACAGCCAGAGGCAAGAAAGAAATGGAGAGTTCTGAATGTGTCTAGGAAGAGGACAAGAAGGAGGAATAACCCTTTAGGAAACTAATATCATAGCACCAGAGATAGGATTAAAACTAATGTAGTAGCTAGCACCAGGGATAGACTAGCATTTGGGTGGTAGCAGCAAAAAGGTGAGACATTGTAGGTATGTAATTTAGAAGCCTTTAAACTGATCAGATTTGGGGGAAAAATTAGAATCAGGAGACATTCCAGAGTTTCAAATGGGGATAAATAGGAAATGAAGGAATCAATAAGAGAGAGAGAAAAGGCAAAGAGAAGTTATTTGCATGGAAAAGTACAAAGTGTGACTTTTGTATTTGTGGAAATGATCATACAGGTAGTCAACACTGCTCAGAAGTAATTTGGAAGTTGAAGTCCAACGCTTAGGTCAGATCTAGGGCTGGCCGGAAAGCTGCGTACTATCTGAGCCTAGTGGCTAAGATCAAAGCTGTTATTCAAGGAAAAGAAATTTGGGGCAAAGATAAAACCTTGGCAAATGCCTATATTTTGGTGTTGGAGGACAAAAAAGAAGCAAGAGAGAGGTGTTCAGAGAAGCGGGGAAAAAACCTAGATGGTGCCATATCATGAGATGTAGGAGAGAAGAAAGCCCTGGTTCATAGGGAGTAGCCAGTGGTGTATAATGTCATGCCAAGGTTGAAGGAATTGGGGTCAAGAAATGGCCTGTTGGTTTGGAGCATTAGAAAAGTCAGTGGAGTATAACATTTGAGCAAGCAGTTTTAGTCCACTGAAGGGGATAGAAATTATGCTGAAGAGGGTTAAGAGAGAAAGTGGGCTTCTAAATTACAGTTACCATTTATAGTACCCTTGGCAGTAATAGGAAAGAGAGATAGAATATTTATTTGCAGCGTGGTAAGGTTCAAGGAACATGTCTCTTACTCATGAAGAGGAAGTCCTATAGAATTCATCTGACCAGCGGGGTCCCATAATAATCCCAGAAAAAAGGAAAGCAAACCCCTTCTCCCAGCCACACCTGAAGTTATTTCAAAGGAAAAAAGTGCCACAGATATAATTTATGTCATACAAGGCCATTTATGAAGGTGAGATGAGAATAGGGGACTAAAATAGTAATTTCTTCTCTGCTACCATTCTAAGTTCTTTTCTGCAAACAGGCTCCTCAGTGTTGCCATTGAGAACCAAATTCCCATTCCTATCATTAGAAAATCTGTCATAACCAGAAATAGGGGAAGGAGATGGCAAGGTTGGAAGACCTGGGGCTACTAGAAATATAGGGAAAGGGACAAGAATGGGATGGACCATCCATTTGAAAACATTTATTTTCCCAGCTGCCTTTCTCTATGAATTTATGGTACCAAATCCATGTAGTTTCTTCTTTTTATAAATGAACATAGTAACACAATTTGGTTGAATGAATTAGGAAGGACTGGCCTCTCTGTGTCACAGCCATGAAGCTATGGGCTTAAATCTTGCTATTTAAGTATGCACTGGTTTACACTCTGCAGGTACCGAACATATTTACAAGTCCTCAGGCACACATGGAAAAATAATGATTTTTATAGCCACTCATGCTATTATCATGAAGTTTGTGACACTGAGATGGCATACTCCATATGATTTTTCAGAAACTCCACTTTTAGAATTGTGGACTTTTAGAAGACCACATTTATAGCACACTTAATCAGTCAACTTATTGTAAGAACACTTAGAAATTCTTGTTGACTGAATACATGCTGAGCACAGATACTATCTCTATTGTGGACATGTACAGTGCTTTTGAAATATTTGTAAATGTCTCCTCCTAAGGATGCAGACATTGTTGTTTACAGTCTGAACTTATTTTAAGGAACAAAACCTGCGGATGCACTTCCTGTTATAGTAATACCTAGGCTTTATTTAACATATTCTTTTTGTATTTGGAGGGCACTTCCACCTACATTAGCTCATCGACACTGTGTTATTGGGATCAGTAGAGAAAGGAAAGCACGGTGTTAAAGCTATGTCTAGGTAGTGAAACTCAACCAGACCCTGATAAGGGCAGCCTGGTTATTGTTACATCTTGCTGGGCTGCATGGGTGAACACTGTCAGAGCTGACAGTGCCAGAATCAAGCCATTCATATATTGGGACCCAGCCCATACAACCTATCTCCTGACTCACAGATGGGAATGAATGGTAGAGGGGCAATTATAGCCCATATCTCTAATTCTCACCAGAGCTCTTTTTCACAGGGAGCTGCTAACATAGTCCCCTGATGGTCAGAAGTCCCCAGCTTGCGTTAATGAACTGACACACACATCAGGCATGATGCTAGGACAGCTGAGGAGGGAAATGAGATGTGTCGTGAAGGACTGAACCTATATATATTCTAATAGTTGCTCAGTAGTGTCCCCAGTCACAGACAAAGAAATTCACATTGGAATAAAGGGGAAGGAAAATGCAAAACTTTTTCCTTGGGGAAAAAAGAAGATTCCAATCAGTGCTTAAGAAAACAAAAGAAAAAACAAAAACAAAACACCTCACCCTTCCCTCAGCATAGAGTCACTTCAAATTGAAAAATTAAAATTAAAATTATGGGAGGACAGGCACGGAGGCTCACACCTGCAATTCCAGCACTTTAGGAGGTCGAGTCGGGAGAATTGCTTGAGACCAGGGGTTCAAGACCAACCTGGGCAACATAGTAAGACCTCATCTCTACAAGAAACACAAAAATTACACGAGCGTGCCTATAGGCCCAGCTACCTGGGAGGCTGAGGTAGAAGGATTTCATGAGCCCAGGAGGTTGGGGCTGTTGTGAACCAGGATTCACCACTGCAATCCAGCCTGGGCAACAGAGTGAGACCCTTTCTAAACAAACAAACAAACTGGAATATGTTCCAAACATCCAAGTTAAGCTTGGCAACCTGATCCCACCATATAACAATGGAAGAGAGAGGCATGCCTACTACTGTTCTGTCCCTTCTTCAGACCATCTGGAAGCCTTACCTGTGCTGCTGAGAATTGAAGGCTCCAAAATTCAAACTCAGATGTCTCTGACTAAGCTGGAGGGGTATATGTGTGGGGGTGAGGGGACTGTGACCAGAGTCCCTGAGGGCACAAATGCAGCTACCCCTTCAAAGTCCAGGGAGTGACTGCCATTCTGAAAGAACGACCACCCACTTGAGCAGTTATCAGAATTGCCCCTTTTTCTCTTTACCAAACTTTGTTGGTCTCTTCTTCATATTGTCTCCTGTGAACTAGGCTGTAGTCAGGGAAACACTGTGTTTTTGACCTCGACTCTGCATATACTTGATTTTGATTTCAATAAAAGTATCTGCTGTTTAAATGAGTGTCTAATGGGCACAGCATTCTGTGCAATTGTGGAGGGTAGAAATATAAGTAAGACACGATTTCTGCCTTTGTGGAGTCTACTACCCAATGGAGTTACCTCCACAGTTAGAATAAACATTCTACAGAGATGGGTGTTGGAAGGCAAGTAGAATGTTCTAGAGGTAGGTTGTCAGATTAACTGAGATTTGTCATTTTGACTGGCTTTCCAAGAGTGGATTGTTCTAGAAATTCAAATGTTAATTTATTTTAATAATCATTTCTGTGACCAAATGTGTTAACTAATAAATGCCCACTTTATTTATTTGAAAATGAACAAAGTACAAACTGAGATTTAAAAAAAAAAAGGCAAAACACTGATCTATTTTAGCCAAAGGTTACTACATGTAAAAACAACATAATCCCTTATCAGACCAGGTCAGCCTCAGCACTATCAAGTTTGTAGAGTTTTGTGTCCTTTTTATCTTTGAGTCAAGAGTGTGTTCTTTTTTCTTTAAATGTAAGAATTTAGTGTCTTTAAATATTTTGAAATTATCTATGTAAGACTGAGATTTTGACCACATCTTAATTTTTTCCATGATGTTTCATGGGTTGCTTATATCCTGCGTAATAGCTGCCCTGCTCGTTGCATCCAATAGTTAGTCTATTGACTAACCTTTGCCATTTCTGGCTGTTCTAAAGAAATTTAAGAACTTGAATTAAGAGACATTTAGCATCCTCTTTCAGTCTGGGACTGGAAGTCCTCTGCATGACATGCCAGTCTATCACAGAAGCAACAAGTAATCACCTCCAACCTGGCTGCTGCTTGTACAAAGTATCTGCCCAGATAAAAACAAAATACTTGGGAGCATCTGTTTCTTCTCAAAAAACACTCTTCTGTTTCTCACAGGAACTCAGCCCCTGAGCAAACAGTCTCCCTTTAACCCTTACAGAGCCACCATTGGCAGATACAAATATCGAACTTTTATGAATGGGGGCGCTGTGGGAGAGGAACACTTTCCTGATAGTTGCCTGAGATTAAATAAATGGCCAGCGCTTGGAAGGGAATGCAAGCTTCTTACATCTGGGCCTGAGACTACACACTGGACACAGCTGTATCTTAAATGTCCTTTTAACCAGTTGCATAAATCAAACCCATGTGCTGCCTGGTTGTCAGGCTTCAAATGAACATTGTATTTTTATATGTGCTTTGTACTTTCAAATTCCATCGACCTAAAGGGCCAGAATTTAGATATTTACCCCTCAGGATTTCCACTCAAAAGTTAAGGCAAGTTTTGATTGAATGGAAAATCATCGACTGTTGGAAGTTTCTGAGAACAGTTTTCACAAGTGCTCTTAATCTGAACTAAAAGCTTTACTTAATCTGAACTAACAGTTTAAAAATTAAGTCCTTCCTTAAAATTAGTTGGTTAATACTTAAATTTTTGTGGGAGGCTGTTTATAGAAGAAAAAGGATACCTGAACAACAAATAAGCTGGCAATGTTTCACAAGGATTCTCTCATTCAAAAGGCACCTCCCAAAATATGCCTTTGATCACAGAGGTGGAAACAGATTTGGTGCAACAGCTGAGTATTTGGGCTCTGATAATTTAACTTCTCTAATTCTCAGGGCTGTCATCTGTGCAATGGGGATGATAGAATGTGAAGTGGGGATGATGCACAGAGGTGCATATTGAAGACCCAACAGTAGGAAAGAACCACAATCATCCCTTTCCAAACATTCTAGGATTGGTTAAATTGAAGAAGAAAAGACACGTTGACCAAATAAGATCTAGCAATGTAGATCTGGGCTTGATGGAGAGGAAAACCATGTTATGAGGCACACGTTCCCTTCTGTGAACTTGAACTTTTTAAAAGGAACTCAGTAGTCAGAAGCCCAAAGATGGTTTGTTTGCTTTTCCCCTCTGCTCCCCTGCAGAATTTAGTAGAGTTCTGGATGAATGAACTTCACTTTCTAAGCGATCTGTGAAGACTGAATCGTCTCACCCACAAGGTAGCACTAACTGACCCAGATACAGGCACAGGCCAGCCAACCAGAGAATAGCAGGAGAAACCTTCTTCCCAGGTGCTGCCTTCTACCAAGTCACTGACTCTTACAATCAGGATTGATTACAAACACCCAATTAAGAGGCGTTTGGAACCTGATCTGAACACTAATTTTGTCTCTTGTTCTTCTTTAGCCTTAATGATCAGCCCTGATGAATACGATCACTATAATTAGCTGAATTTATTTTTTAGCCCGCTTTACATGCACATATGTGTTTGTGTGTGTGCTTCTGCTGAAGCATGTCAGCATGCATGCAAGTATCAGGTTTTATGCTGGAAAGAAAGGAACTGAGAATGTGCATGAGGCTGAAGGCATATGTCTCACTTGGAGCAGCTCAGAAGTGCCTGCTCCCCAAAGTGAAATCTGGTTGGAATGCCATGCACATATTGATTCCATTCGATAAGATTTCAACCAAACTTCTCCTTTCACTCATAAAGGTAGCGTCTTTTAAATCACAGAAATGCCTAACACGAGACAACCTTGTAATACTCAGAATTATCTGTGATCAAATGTGATTGCTTAAACTACGGAATAACAAAGAAAATTAATTTCACTAAACACATGAAGTTCTGTTTAAGTTAAACCAGTGCTGATGGGGGGAAAAAAAATTAAAGGAAAGAAAGCAGATAATTACCTGCTTGGGCAGTAACCAAGGATGCTACAGGTGGTAACAACAACACTAGCCAGCAGTTGCTCTGAGAAAGGTTCATTTTTATCCACCAATAGGGTTTTAATTCAATTGAGCTTGGTAGTGGTGTCCCTCACATTGCCCATATTGGGAAATCACCCAAAATCAAAACCAGAAATGAGAATGTGAAAAACAAAATGAAGCAAAGAAGGATTCTTCTAAACTTTCCTTGCATATAAAGCAGGTTCCAAATTAAAAACTTTGTGTCTATTTTAACATAACTGTAGTACATGAAAACAAAGACAAGCTATTTCTTCAGTAGTCACTGAAAAAGATTAGGAAAGACATCAGTACAACTCTACTTTTTGATTAGAAGAGGAATAATTCACTTTTCTATCTCCACCCCAAAGACATTCACTGTCTATATTCAAAGGATAGTACATACAGACTTCTAAGTCGTTAGTTTAGTTGTGTCTGATTTTGAAATTTAAAAAAATGGAATCACACAAGTCAGGACAGCAGTTGCCCCTGAAGGCAAAGGTTAATGACTAAAAGGGAACATCAGAGGACTCCTAGGGAGCTGGAGAAGCTTGCTTCTGGATTGGTTATGTGGATGGATTCACCTTGCAACATTTTATCAAATTTCAAACATAGCTTATATGTTTTTCTAAATGTAGGATATACTTCAATTAAAGGTATACATTCTTCTATATTTCATATAGAAAATGGAAAAGTATTTTGGCATAAAATACCAACTGTTTTCCATAAAACAAGGACTTTGCTTTGGTCTCAGTGATGCTGTAAAACACAAGACTGAAGTGAGGTCTTTACCTCAGACACAAAAACCCAAAAAATCCAGAAATAAATAGTAGTTTAATTAAAAGTATGGCTTTAATTAGAAAATTAAAATACTAACATCAATCATTAAAAACCAAAAATTAATGCAAAAAAATCCATGCTAAAAATTAAGGAAATAAAAGATCAAAACAGAAAACATACTCAGGAAAACCATATTACAAAAATTGCCAATAAATAACTAGGTGACCATCTTATAATTAAACCTGCAGGAACAATCAGATTTAAGAAACTAAGGGTAGATTAATTTCTATTCAGTGAGTTTATTTTTATGAAAATAAATGAGATTGGCAGTGTTTCAAAGTTTGTAATAATTTAGGTAATTTTAAAAGTAGAGTAAAAGAAACAATGTGTGATTTATTTCAACAAAATCCCAAAACTTGAATATTATCTCTATTTAATTATCATTTCACTGTGATTAAACTTCACATGAAGTTACAAGAGGGCAATCTTCCTTTGAATGCACTGAATTAGGAAAAATCTGTCTATTATTGGATACATAAAGAAGAGATTACGAGTCTAAATTATAGACAGAAAAGCATCTATGCTGTGTTATGAAACAGTGCTATCAAATCAGACATTGAAGTTGGGGATCTTGTCAGTAAGAAAACCACTACTGGGTTTTCTCCCTCCCATGCTATCACCTTTTTAGACTCTTTTTCTGGAGCTTTACATTCATTTTCTTAATGTTTTTAACCCAATGTCTGTGAAATTTTTATTGCTCCCCAGATGACGACATCTGATCTGAATGTAACCACACACCTCTTTGCTCAGCAGTATTTGTCAAAAGCCATTATAAATTATCATGCTGATAGTTTGCATTGGTGGGAAACTGGAAAAGTTTCATAAATTCTAACTACCGTATCAATGACATTCTTGTTTATTATACTGATATAAAGTTTTATGAGAGTCAAGATGTCTGCCTTACCACTGAAGAAAACTTGCATGCAGTAACTAACATCTATCTAGTTCTATGTAAATGCTGAAAACTATTTACAATGCACAATGAACACTTCTTTCTAAGAACCCTTTGACACTTCACAAACACACAGGATTTTGCAGGCAAAGAAAGAGAAATCATCACTCCTGTTTCCTCAACACCTTCTTTTTTCGGAATATCCTCCACAGGTCTCTCTTATATCCACATAACAATAAAATCATGCATTTATCAAGCTGGAAACCCCCATGTTAGCTCTTCAGACAGGTGTTCTACTGCTATACTGATTGACTGATTTATACCACATCTTCCTCAGTAACAGAATTAAGGGGTTCTAGAACTACGATTTTGTTGCTTATTGTAATAAAACCTGATTCAGTGATGCCATAAACACAGAATGTTGCATTTTAAAACAACAGGGCACAACTTATACATTTATGTTTCTTAGGAAATATCCCCCCTTGGTAGTCACCATAAAAACATAACACTCTTTTTTGTAAAGTATGGTCCACCGTTCACTTATGAACTGCATCAGCCTCGGTGCTACTCACACGAAAAGCTGTGACCATCCTGTACTGTTAATTAAGAAATTAGCCAGGCTTGGTGGCTCAGCCTGTAATCCGCGCCTTGGGAGGCTGAGGTGAGTGGATTGCCTGAGCCCATGGGTTCGAGACCCGCCTGGGCAACTTGGCGAGACCTCTTCTCTACAATAAATCAAAAATTAGCCGGGTGTGGTAGCGCGCACCTGTAATTCCAGCTACTCGGAAGGCTGAGGCAGAAAGATCACCGGAGCCCAGCAGGTCGAGGCTGCGGTGGCCGGGAGCGGCCACTGCACTCCAGTCTGGGCGATGGAGTGAGACTCCAACTCAAAAAAAAAAAAAAAAAAAAAGATCTGGTATAATGGGGTCCTCCTTCAGCTGAGTAGAGCCAATAGTGATGAAACATTATATTTGGTCTGAGGCATCTTTATAAAGTGCTACTATAATTGAAAAATGTATTTTTATTGTCTCTCATCTTGAGAGAATTGTCTTTTAAGATGATATTAGGTCATTTAAGATTTTAATAGCGTTGAACTACTAAAGCTGCAAACTCGAATAAAACCTTTCTTAACAGAATCCCATCACAAATGCTTACAATATTATCTTGACCTAAACATATTAAACTACAAAGTCACAACAAATACAGATGGTATATTTCATACATATATATCTCAGATATCTTTAAATCAATATAGCTTAACTGTGTTGATAATAGAAAAAAAATGTATTTGGCTAATCAGTAGAACATTCATTTTTGAATAAAAACAATTAGTAATAGCCAATAATGTAACATCATCAACAATTTTATATTATACGGCTCTACAAAAGTTGTATTATCTCTGGTATTTTGATATTTATGTTGCATACGTATAAGGAGCAAACTAACACCAGACACTATATCATTTAAAAAGTGACCACCAAACTAGTTTGTCTCATTGTTTATCCAAAATTTTTTGATGGATGAATCTTATCATATTTACAACTAGGACCATTTTTTTTTTTTTTTTTGAGTTGGAGTCTTACTGTCGCCCAGACTGGAGTGCAGTGGTCACTCCCAGCCACCGCAGGCTCGACCTGCTGGGCTCCGGCTATCCTTCTGCCTCAGCCTTCCAAGTAGCTGGAACTACAGGCGTGCGCTACCACACCGGCTAATTTTTGATTTATTTAGAGATGAGGTCTCGCCGAGTTGCCCAGGTGGGTCTCGAACCCGCGGGCTCAGGCAATCCACTCACCTCAGCCTCCCAAAGGTGCGGGATTACAGGCTGAGCCACCGAGCCTGGCTCAACTAGGACCATTTTTAACAAAATATCCCAATAAACAGTTATTTTTTAGTATTCTAGAAAGACATGATAAACTGAACATTATCTAAATCTCCTAATACAGCAATAGCTTTGAAGAATCCATTAAACAGTTTGTCTTTTAGAAGACTTTCAGAACTTGTCAAAAAAAATTTCATTATTAAAATAGTTGGGAAATTTTGATATAAATCAATAGTTCTATTTTTAAATGTGAATTTTGATACAAATGTTGTGTGCTATGTAATCTAACCCCATGAATCCACTGCTATTTCACTAAAAATATATAGAAATCATGACTCAGTTACTAAATTCAGTTTGAAAATTATATGCTTGTGGCAAGGACATCAGTTTATATTGAAAAGCCTGAATTTTCAATTTCATTTCTTGTTGTTATTGCAATCAATAGCATCTGGTGCAGTTCTCTGAAGTTTTTTAGTGTTTCTTCCAGATTTCTGATTCATAACTTGTAGCAGGGACTTTAGACAAGTGTTAAGCAGAGGGAAAAGTTATCAAAAACCCTCAGTGGTTAATAACATGAAATGTCTGGTTAATTTATTATAATACCAGAATGAAAGAAAATAGAAACCTCTATTAAGGTAAAGCATGTATAAGTGTGTAAACAAACATACACTCACACACACTGATGATTTTGTCAATCACTTTAGTGTAAGAACATATCATTGGATAAAGAGTACTGACAAAGCTCAAGAACCTTTCATGGACATCATAAGATGGACAATTTGTATTCTTTGCTGGTATGGTTATTTTAATGTATAACAAAAATATTTCTTAAAAATTCGTTATGGAGTTAATATACCAATCTATGCATGAATATGAGCACGCTTTTTCTTAACCTGAATCATATTTAATCACAGAAATTTACTGATTTTATTAACAGTTATATATATGTACAAACACAGAGAGAGAGAGAAAGAGAGAGAGAAAGAAAGAAACTTATGAAGATTGGACTTCACTTATGATTTGTGATGCTTTTCTATAAATCTTGTGTTTTATTTATTAAAAAAGTTTAAGAATCCAGAACTTAATATAGTGACTGGACAGGTCAGACTGTGACAGTCTCTGCAAAAGCAAGTGTCCATAAAGACTCTCTGTGTGAGAAGGCGTGCCCTGGTGGGAAAGTGAAAATCCCTCTGAGCGCAGATTTGGGTTCATGTACCTGGGACCTCCCTCTGAGAGAAACTGCAAGCCACCACCGCCCTGAGATTGGAGTGCTGGGAGTGCAAGGCCATCTGCTGTTGTGCACAGAGATGCTCCTGAGAAGAACCTGCCAAATCCAGCTGATTCTCATTGCCTGGCACCTGACCCACACCATCACCTGTTATAGTGGATCACTTGGATCCCTGGATCTGATCAGCGGAGAGAGAGAATCGAGGAGAGCCAGAGAGGAGTCCCATGGTTGGTGAAGAGACCTACCGCAGCCATTTTCTCTGTACCAGGATCAGGCAGAGGCCTGCATTGTTCCGGCCAGCTTCGCCAAGCTCCCACCTGCCTCCAAGATGGGACCTAAGGTACTATCATCAAACTGGGAGAGACAAAGCCCCTCCCCCATGCTGGGGGATAGGACACAGATAGGTCAGATCTGAGTGGCAGACTTGACAGGCAGCAAGCCAAGTGAGTCCATATCTGATCAACCATTCTTCCAAAGTATGCCTGGGGCATCTGACTCAAACTGTAAGCAACCCTATCCACCTGCACTGAGAGCAGAGAGGAGGTGCTAGAGATCAGAGCTGAAAGGACATTGGACTTGCAGAAATGACCCCAAAGAGAGTTTGGTTCTTTATTTTATTTTATTTTATTTGTCTGTTTGGTTTGCTCATTTTTGTTTGTTTTTTCTGTTTTAGTTTTTTTTTTGTCTTTCTTTGTATTTTTGATAAGGTTTTCATAATTGCTTTGTTTATGTTATTTTATTTTATTTTATTTTTTTCTATTCTTTAGACTTCCTGTTTGTATATGGGAAGAGTATGTCAATAGGCAGGTTTTTGTTGGACTGTGTGTTTTTATGATTATCTCTATTTGCTTTTTTTTACTCTTTTCTGTCTTTGTATCTCTTTTCATTTGTTAGTTGGAACCTCTGTCTGTTTTCCCTCTTACTTGTCTCCCTCTCCACCTTCCTCTTGTGCCCCCCCTTCTTTTTCCATTATCTTCCTTTTTCTTACCTAATTTTGCTTCCAGGAAGCAAACCTATACCCCCACTGCATGGACAGATTGCAAAGCACTGGGAAGTGGGTTCCAGGGTGCCCATAAACCTGTCGGTGGATACTGGGATCTGCAGATAAATTTTAGATCACAACTCCCACCTCAATTAAATCTCAAAACTACAAAAAAGACAGCTGTCAACCCACAGTGCAGCTTCAGAATTGAACAAAGCCAAAGGATCCACATAAGGAAGAATAGGAAAACAAACAAACAGAAGTAAAAGCAACCACTCCATCCCTGAAAAACAGAATTAAAGAGGAGAAATAAAGGTGGGGAGGGGGGAGGGAAATATACACAAGTGAAAAAAACTAAAAGAAGAATATAAGTCTCACACAGACCCCTGGGAGGTCAGACACTGAGAAAACAAACTTCAGAAGGCAAATAATGAGGATCCCCCAGAATGACTGGTCTCAAACTACAAACACAGATATCAAGACAGTAATAGAGAGAATAAAAAGAATTGAGGACAGACAAGAGGAAAATAGGAAGGAGTTGATAACTGAGATAACAGCAATAAAGAATACTGTGAATGAAATAAATTACAAACTGATCTGCATGGAAAGCAGAATTAGCCAAGCAGAAGAAAGAATCTCAAAGCTTGAGGATCAAAATGTGAAACTAACCCAAACAATCAAAAAAATAGAAAAGAAGTTTAAAAAGAGCAAAACCTTCAAGAGATGAGTGATTACTTCAAGAGATCTAACCTAAGAGTAATTAGACTTCCTGAGGCATAAAGAGAGACAGAAACCACCCTGGGACAAATATTCCATGAAATTATTCAAGAAAATATCCCTCATCTCATTAATGTTATGACTCTTCAAACACAAGAGTTTCAGAGAACCTGAAAGACACCAAATGAAAAGACCAACTCCTAGACACATAGTAATTCACCTAAACAAAGTAGGAATAAGGGAAAAAAAATTCTAAAGATGGCAAGAGAAAAAGGTCAGACTACCTACTGGAGAAGACCTATTAGAATACCAGCAGATTTATCTACAGAAACACTTCAGGCTAAGAGAGCTGGGAGTCCAATCTTCAAAGTTCTCAAAGATAAACAATTTCAACCAATAATAGCCTACCCAGCTAAGCTAAACTTCATCAGTGAGGAAGAATTAAAATCTTCCCTAGACACTTAGTTCCTAAGAACTTATGCGGACTCTAGACCAGCTCTACAAGATACACTTAAGAAAATTAAACACAGAAGAAAGAGAAAAAAGAATGACAACATTCTTCACAGGACTTCAGGAAAAAGATTGAAAACACACATGAATCAACCCAAAAATCAAAAGAAAGATAACAAACAAACAGGAACAACAACTCTATAAGAACCTCATGATAAGGATAAACTCTCACAATTCAATAATTCAAAAATGTGAATGAACTAAATACACCACTGAAAAGACATAGAATGGCAAAATGGATGAAATAATTATGAGACAACAATATCTTGTCTCCAAGAGAACCATCTCACCAGAAAGGAGACTCACAGACTCAAAGTAAGAGGATGGGAAGCAAAATTTCAGGTGAATGGAACACAAAAGAAAGCAGAAGTTACATTCCTAATATCAGACAAAATACCCTTTAAGCTATTAAAAATGTAAAAAGACACAGCAGGTCACTATTTAAGGATTAAAGATTCAATCCATCAGCAAGAAATATATTCAGCCTAAACGTATGCACCCAATATAGGAGCACCAACTATCATAAAGCAGTTTCTAAGCAAACTTAAAAATGTACTGACTCTAGCACTATCATAGTTGGGGACTTTAATACCCCACTTACAACGCTAGACAGATTATCAAGACAAAAAATCAGTAAGGAGATCTGGAACCTCGATGTGACTGTTGACCAAATGGACTTAATTGATACCTACAGAACACTCCACCCAAAGACCACAGAATATACATTCTACTCATTACCACACAGAATGTACTCTAAGATGGACCACATCCTTGGCTATAAATCAAGCATACACAAATTTCATAAAATTGAAATTTTGCCGTGCAAATTCTTAGACCACAGTGGAATATAATTAAATATCAACACCAACAAAGTTCCTCCCAAAACCACAAAGACATGGACACTAAACAGTATGATACAAAGCAATTCCTGTGTCAACATGGACAATGAAATCAGTAGAAAGAGGGGAATTCATATCTCTACAAACACACATGAAAAAAATGGAAAGATCACAAGTTAACAGTCTAACAAGTAACCTAAGGAAGTTGGAAAAGCAAGACCACCAAAATCCTAATTTCAGCAGAAGAATTCAGATCACCAAAATAAAAGTCCAAATCTGGGACATAGATGACAAATAGATAACACAAAAAAAAATCAATGAAACAAAAAGCTGGTTCTTTGAAAGAATAAACAAGATTTATGATCCCCTAACTGACAAAGAAAAAGAGACAAAAAGCCCAAATAAACTCAATCAGAAACACAAAAAATGAAGTCACAACTGACCCTGAAGAAATACAAAAGAGTATTAGAGATTGCTATGTACACTTGTATGGAAACAAACTTGAAAACCTAAAGGAAATGGAGGACTTTCTGACATCATACAACCTCTCTAGGATGAAACAAGAAGAAATTGAGACCCCAAATAGACCAATAACAATCCAGGAAATTGACTATATCATAAGAAAACTACCTACAATAAAAAGCCCAGGACCAGATGACTTTCCAGCAGAATTCTGCAGAACATACAAGGAGGAAAAGATACCAATCCTATTGAAAGTATTCCAGGTTATTGAGAAACATGGACCTCTCCACAAATCATTTTATGAAGTTAACATCACATTGATACCCAAGCCAGTTAAAGATCCAACAAAGAAAGAGAACTATAGGCCAATATCCTTGATAAACCTAGATGCTAATATTCTCAACAAGGTCCTACCAAACTGGATTCAACAACACATCTCAAAAATCATCAACCATGACCAAGTAGGCTTCATCCCTGGGATGCAAAGCTGGTTCAACGTTCGTAAGACCATAAACGTAATTAAATACATCAACAGATGTAAAAACAAAAACCACATGATTATATCATTAGATGCAGAAAAAGCTTTTGATAAAATCCAGCACCCCTTCTTGATAAATACCCTTGAACATCTAGGTATAGATGGAACATACCTAAATAGTAAGAGCCATCTATAAGAATCCCATACCCAGCATACAGCTAAACAGACAGAAATTGGAACAATTTCCCCCTGAAAATTGGAACATGACAAGGATGCCCACTCTCATTCCTCCTGTTCAACATAGTTTTGGAAGTTTTAGCTGGAGCAATCAGAGAAGGAGATGATCATGAATATCCAAACAGGAAAAGAGGAAGTCAAGTTATCCCTCTTTGCAGATAACATGATTCTATACCTCAAAAACCCAAGAGAATCGGTCAAAAACCTCCCTGCACTAATAAAGGACTTTGGCATTGTCTCAGGGCATAAAATAAATGTTCAAAAGACAATTGCATTTCTATACACCAATTATAAACAAACAGAAACCCAAATAAAAAGTACAATTCCATTCACAATAGTCACAAAAAAATGAAATAACTTGGCATTTTTCTAACCAGAGACATGAAAGACCTTTACCATGAAAACTACAAAACACGGCTCAAAGAAATCAAAGAAGACACAAACAAGTGGAAAAATATTTCATGCTCATGGATTGGAACAATCAATATTGTTAAGATGTCTATTCTACCTAGGACAATCTACAGATTTAATGCAATACCCATCAAATTACCATCAACATTCTTCTCAGACCTAGAAAAAACAATACAGGAATTCATATGGAAACATAAACAACCATGAATAGCCAAAACAATTATCAGAAAAACAAAACAAAACAAAATAAAAAACAGGAGGTATCACACTCCCAGACTTTAAACTTTATTATAAAGCTACAGTATTCAAAATAACCTTGTATTGGTACAAGAACATGCATATAAATGAATGGAATAAAATTGAGATTCCCAAAACAAAACCCCAATTTCTCAAGAAGCTCATATTAGACAAAACCTCCACCACCAACCAGTAGAGAGAGGACAACCTATTCAGTAAATTGTGCTGGGAAAACTGGCTGACCACATGCAGAAGATTGAAACAGGACCCTTAATTATACCCATACACAAAAATCAACTCTAAATGGGTCAGAGACCTAAACATAAAACCTCAAACTATAAGAACCTAATAAAATACAGGAGATACTCCTATGGAAATTGGAACTGACAACTAATTCCTGATCAAAACCTCAAGTGCACGTGCCATAAGAGATGAAATAGACAAGTGGGGCCTCATCAAACTGACAAGCTTCTGCAAAAGTCAAAGAAACCATTGAGAGAGTG
>CAUYQG010099306.1:0-13424 GCA_963574415.1 Tarsius wallacei
GTGGTAGCGCGCGCCTGTAGTTTCAGCTACTTGGAAGGCTGAGGCGGAAGGATCGCCGGAGCCCAGCAGGTCGAGGCTGCGGTGGCCGGGAGCGGCCACTGCACTCCAGTCTGGGCGACAGAGTGAGACTCCAACTCAAAAGAAAAAAAAAAAAAACTACACAAAAAAAAAAAGTATAGAGAAAATCATATACACAAACTAATTGGGGTGTTATGCTTAATTACAAAAAGGAAACAAACAAAACACCCCAAAATGATAATAGTTGTGGTATGCTTATGCAAATTAGGATGCCTTCACTCAATGAAATATGAGGACTTTAAAATCATGGATAATTGGCGTCATAAATATGCTAAAAACGTTTATTGTACAACAGTAAGTCAAAACAGGCTGACTCCTAAGTTTTATTATTCTAATATTGCAATAATCAGACTGGTTAAAAAGGAATGTATTAAAATTATTGTATTGGTTATATTTGAGGGCTGGGATTATTCTTCTTTTATTCATCCAACAAATAAAGTATGTAAACAAGATATATTTTCATTTAATTGTTACAATAATTACAAATTTGCATTACTATTCCCATTTAAGTATTAAAAATACATAAATAATAAGATGCTTTATATCAGCAGCTTAGTGTTTGAGTTTGTTTTTCATTTATCATTTCAATACTGTGAATACTGAATAAATGCTAAGGTCTTTATTTTTCCTTAAAGATGTATCAGTTTTATCAATTGCCTAATTAAGAGCTAAAGCACATGAAATCTCTTTCAAATAACTCAGAAAACCTATGCTTCAGGTACTAAAATGATAGCTTTGGTCAAAACCTAATTAAGACAATTACTATTTGAATGAGAAAACTGAGTAAATTTCCTCACACCTGTAGATTTGAGAAATACTAGTTGTATGACTTTAAGTATGTTACTACTCTATGGTTCAGTTTCTTCATCTTAAAATTGTGATAACAGGGTTGTTTTGATTAAGTACATATACACACTTACATACACACACTTATATGCACATATATACTATGTATGTGCTATATAGTATCCGTACAATATTTGTAAATATAGACTCATTGTAGATAAAAAATATTTAGTATATAGACTTTCATTCTAGAGCAGTGTTTGGTTTTAATGTATGGCAGCCAGTACTGCTATTCTGTTGATCTAGTTGTAGCTTTATTTTGTAGACACCATGCACTCTCATGATTCATTCTCAACATTTCTTGATTAAATTATTTGCTTATATCTTAACTGAGTACTAACTGCCAAATTTCAGTTGAAAAAATTGGGAATTAAGCTACAGAATTATTCAAACAAGATTTTAACAACTCAATAACTAAATTTACCTAAATCTATACTTTTAAAATAATGTTCACCCGTTTATATAGGTATGGTAAATTTTTTGTTTAGTTTATTCTTAGTAATTATAGATTTGACTCCAATTGTAAACTCAAGCTTTTTTCATAATACTTGAAAGTGATTCCTAAAAAACTATTGATTTTGATAGGATAATCTTTTATATAATCATCTTTATGGACTTTTGTTTAAGTTCTAATTGCTGTTCTAGCTTATTGTCTTGTATTAACAAGATAAACATATAGTCTGCAAAATGACTATTGTTTTTCATCTAATATTTAATGATTCATCTCTTTTCTTGTCTTATTGCATTGGTTATCTATGTACAATGGCACACAATTATTTTGATAATAGATATTTTTGCTATACTATATTTTCAGTGGTTAATCTTTACTGTGCTTATTATTTGTATTAATAGATACTATTCATCAATTTAAGATAAATTTCATTTATCTTGAGGTCATCATAATTACAATCAGAAATGAGTCTTGAATTTTATCAAAGTCTTTTTCTTTATTTCTAGATGATCATGTCAATAAACAGTTAACAAACTGAATTATATTAATAAATTTGTATTTTTATAAATTTAGGAGGTACAAGTACAGTTTGATACATGGATATACTGTGTATTGTTGAAGTCTAGATTTTTAGTGTAACCTTCACCTGATGTACAGTGGGTGTATCTTGTACCCATTAAGTAATTTCTCATTCCTCATCCCTCTGCCCCCTTCCATTCTTCCGAGTCTCCTATGTCCATTTTTTCCACATTCTATATTCATATATATACATTATGTAGCCCCTTCTTGTAGATGGGAACATGTGATATTTGACTTTCTGTGTCTGAGTTATTTTATTGAGATAATGGCTACCAGTTGTGTCCATGTTGCTGAGAAAGACATGATTTCATTTTTTTTATGTTTGAGTAGTATTCCATACCATGTATTTGCATGTGTGTGTATACACATGTATATGTGTGTGTTTGTGTGTGTGTTTATATACATATATATGTATATATGAAGGAGACCCAGAAAAACCCAGAATTTATTTATTAAAATTCTGTATTTATTCTTACATGTTTAAACTTCAGTCACCTTCAAAATACTCTCTGTTTGATGCAATACACCTATTAAAATGCTTTTTCTACCGCTAAGAACAGTTTTTGAACTCATCAATTTGATGCATTTTAATGCCTTTGCTGGTTTTTGTTCCAGCTCTTCCACATCAGCAACATATTTCCCTTTGAGGAGTTTTTTCATTTGGGGAAACAAATAAAATTGTTGCTTAGGATGAGATCTGATGAACAGGGAGAGTGGGGCACAGGGGTCATGTTGTTTTGGTCAGAAACTGCTGAACACTCAGTGCAGTGTAGGCAGGTGCGTTGTCATAGTGGAAGAACCAGTCACCTGTTTGCCACAACTCGGGATGTTTCTTCAGCAAATCATGACCAACTTTCTCAAAACTTTCAGATAAAAACTTTAGTCAAATTCCAAGTATACTACAAGGGGTCTTCCCTCCAAAAGATAATTCTGTTTTGGGGAGGGTTCCCCCTCATATAGATATGTATCTCACATTTTCTTTATTCATTTTCCATTGATGGACACTTAGGTTAATTCCATACATTAGCTATTATGCACAGGCATAGTACTGCAATAAACTTGAGGGCAGGTATCTTTGTGATGTAATGCTTTCTTTTTATTGGGTAGACACTCAGTAGTGGGATTGCTGGAACAAATGGAAATTCTATTTTCAGTTCTTCAAGAAATCACCATACTGTTTTCCATAGAAGTTGTAGCTAATTTACATTACCACCAACAATGTATAAAGTCTTTTTCTCTACCTACTTGTCAACGTGTTATGTTTTGATATTTTTATAATAGCCATTCTGACTGGTATAACATACTATTTCATTATGGTTTTAATTTCACTTCTGTGATGATTAGTGACACTGAGCATTATTTCATATGCTCGTTGGCCATTTGTAATTTTTTTGAAATATGTCTGTTCTTGCTCCTTGCCAACTTAGTTGGGTTTTTTTTGAAATATATTTGTTCATTTCTTTGTCTATTTTTTTTTTTTTTTTGAGTTGGAGTCTCACTCCAACGCCCAGACTGGAGTGCAGTGGCCGCTCCCGGCCACCGCAACCTCGACCTGCATGGCTCCAGTGATCCTTCTGCCTCAATTACAGCCGGAATTACAGGCATGCGCTACCACGCCCGGGTGATTTTTTAATTTTATTTATTTTTTTTTATTGTAGAGATGAGGTCTCGCCAAGTTGCCCGGGCGGGTCAGGCAATCCACTCACCTCAGCCTCCCAAAGCGTGGGATTACAGGCTGAGCCACCGAGCCCGGCTCTTTG
The DNA here is from genome assembly GCA_963574415.1 of Tarsius wallacei. Lineage (NCBI taxonomy): Eukaryota > Metazoa > Chordata > Mammalia > Primates > Tarsiidae > Tarsius > Tarsius wallacei. Next base: position 3,715 of record CAUYQG010099306.1, read on the forward strand.
TCTATTTTTTAGTGTTTTTTTCTTTGTAGATTCTAAATATTAGTCCTTTGTTGTTGGATACATAGTTTGTAAATCAGTTCTCCTGTTCTGCATGTTGTCTGTTCACTCTGCTGATAACTTCTTTTGCTATACAAAAGCTTTTTAGTTTAATTAAATCCTGTTTGTGTATTTTTATTTTTGTTACTTGTGATTTTGAAGTCTTCGTTGTGAATTTTTTGCCTAGGCCAATGTCCAGAAAAATTTTTCCTAGGTTTTATTCTAGTATTTTTATAATTTCAAATCTTACGTTTAATTCTTTAATAGACTTGGTGCTGTGTGGCTCATGCCTGTAATCCCAGCACTTTTGTAGGCTGAGACAGGAGGATTGCTTGAGTCTAGGAGCTCAAGACCAGCCCATGCAACATAACGAGATCTTAACTCTACAAAAAATACAAAAAAAAAAATTAGCTGGGCGTGGTGGTACATGCCTGTAGTGCCAGTCCTTTAAGAGGTTAAGGTGGAAGGATTTCTTAAACCCAGGAGGCTGAGACTGCAGGGAGGCATGATCATGTCACTGTACAACAGTCTGGGCAACAGAATGAGATGCTGACTCTGATAATAATAATAATTATTTAACAAATCTTGAGTTAATTTTTGTATATGGTGAGTGGTAAGGGTCCATTTTCGTTACTCTGCATACAGCAATACAATTTTCCCAGAGGAATTTATTAAATAGGATATCCTTTCCCCAATGTATGTCTGTCAACTTTAGCAAAGATCAACTGGCTGTAGGTAATGTTAAATGATCATTGTAATTCTATAAGAAACCCTATTTGGTAATTGAAAAATATTCCTTTAATATGCTTCTATATTTGCTTTGTTCATATATTAGAAATTTTACATCCACTTATTTTAATGTTTTTCACAAAAGATAAATATCCATAGTGCATTCTGTGTATTATATATGTTCAGCTTTGTTATCAGTTTATATACTTTAAAAAAATCACTTGGCCAGGCTCGGTGGCTTAGCCTGTAATCCCAGCACTTTGGGAAGCCGAGGCGAGGGGATCGCCTGAGCCCACGGGTTTGAGATGCACTCGGGCAACTCGGCGAGACCTCGTCTCTACAATAAATCAAAAATTAGCCGGGCGTGGTAGTGCGCGCCTGTAGTTCTGGCTATTTGGAAGGCTGAGGTGGAAGGATTGCTGGAGCCCAGCAGGTCGAGCCTGCAGTGGCTGGGAGCGTGGCACTGCACTCCAGTCTGGGCGACAGAGTGAGACTCCAACTCAAAAAAAAAAAAAATTCAATTAAAGAATTGAGTAACTTGAATATCTTGCTATTGTTTGAAGCTTGTAGGCTTGATAGAATTCATAATCATCTGAGTTCAGCATATTTTGTGGGTAGTTAAATCTTTTAATTTTTTTTCAATTTATTTCAACCATAGAACTGTGGTTACTGATTTATAAAAAAATTGTCAACTCTTGTTATGTCAGTGGGGAAATTAACATTATCTTTTTCCATATAGATTTTTTAAAGTCTTGGCATAAGACTTTATCTAATTTTCAAGCACTTTACTACATCTATCACTATATCTCTCACTGCTTCCCACCCCCATTTTTATTTTCAATGTAGTTTACTTCCACTATATATTTTTGTTTTTTCCTTGATTAAATCTGGAAAAGGTTGGACAAGTTTTTCATATATTTTTTTAAAGTCTTCTATTGGTTTTATTTTCGTTGTGTTTTGTTTTCTGTTTTTGTTTTTGTTTCCAATTTCTTTTTTAAGTTTCCTTGAATTCATTTCGCTCTAATTTTCTAGTCTCTTGAGTTGGATGCATATCTATTAATGATATTGAGTTTGGATCAAACCTAATGTTTATTATATTTTCTTTTATATTTCAATGAAGATTATAAAATATTCCTCTTTGCCAAAACTTTTTGCTATAAATATACTTTGTTATTAAATACTGTTATTACTTTTTGTTGTTGCTGGTATTTGCCTAGTGGGAACATCTAACTATTCATTTCTCACCTTTTTGTGACATTTTATGTATTTATTGTAACTTGCTGGATGTTTGTTAACACAATATGAATGTTTCCATTTTAATAAAAACATCTAATTTGTTATTCTTGTGATGACTTATTACATATTCTTTTTGTAATTTCATTATGATTTTATATTTCCTTGTTTATTATACCTTTTTGATGAAATTGATTATATTTCACTTATTCTCTACTTCAAAATAGTTTTGATATTCTATTTTAATCTGTTAATGAATATACTTATATAAACATACTTATATTTTTCTATCAGTTTCAAAACTTAGTCATTCTTTATGGCTTTCATAGCCTTCCCTACTTTATACACACACAAAACACCTTTGGCATACTTGTTTTTCTTTCTCTTTACCCTCTTTAGGAGTTTATTAAAAATGAAGAATTTAAGTTCTTGATTGTCTTTAAAAAAATAGATGTTCTTTTAAAATATAATTGCTTATCAATAGTGATTTATTCAGCTTTTTATATGTTACTCAATTTGCTTACCATTGTTACTTATATCCTATGTCTTCCTTTGTCTTGAATTTATTTTTAATTTTGCTATATTGTAGCCTAAAGAATTTTCTTTCAGAATAGATGCATGAGTTCCAAACTTTATATGTCTTTATAATATGTGACATGCATTTATATTGTTTTTCAATTTGAACATTTTTTGTTTAGATCAATATCTTTTTCCACCAACAATTTGTAGATATTGCTCCCTGCCATCATGTTATTTTGGAGAAAACATAAATAATTCTGATGCCAGTCTGATTTTAGTCCATTTGCAGCCTTTTTTTCTTACTTGGCAAGATAATAGATTTTCCTCCTTACTTTTGGAGTTTTCATATTTTATTAGGTGGCATCTAGATTATATTTCACAAATTTACACCAACCTCTCTACAACATGTCTGTAAAAATCTCATCAAGCACTTGCTACTTGAAGTTGTTAGTATTTCATTAGCTCAGGTAAAATTTCATCAATCATTTTCTTCATAGTTTCTACTCCTCAGTTCTCTCTTATTAGATAGGTGCAAGATCTTCTGGATCTGTCCTCTGTTACTACTTGTTTCTTATAATTTCATGCTTTTGTCCTGTTGCATTACACACTGGAGAATTGCTCAGCACATGCTTCCATTTCATGAATTTTGCTTTAAGCCTATATCATTCTGATACTCAGTTTTTTATTTGATTTTTTCATTTAAATTATTTTAGTTTTTATTTTAAGATCTAACTTGTTTCTTTTTAATAGTAACTTCATTTCTTTTTTTGGATATAACATCTTGTCATATTTCTAAGAATTTTAATGATGTATATTTTTAAATTATTTGTGAGTTCTTATATTAGCTTTATTTTCTCAGATATTAGTTCCTTCATTTGGTCTAACAGCTGTTTTCACACTGTTATATTTTCTGAAACATATTTGTACTTCTAATTGAAGGCTGAGATTGGTAAGTAATGATGAGTAGAGATTGTCTTCCCAGAAAAAGTGAGTGAATTTAAATTCTATTTATGGAGGAGTTTTGTGGGAAGAGAGGGTGTGTGTTTGCAACTATGCAAACCTTCTAGGTGACCCAGAGAGTTTACCTGATGGACGCAGAGGCTGCTGGTTCACACAGAAGCAAGAAGTTATCTGGATCATCACTGCAATGCTTTTTCTTCTTTTGGCCCAGTGTCTTCTGAAAGTTGACTATGGTAGATGCTCCGTTTTATTTAGGGAGCTCTAGTCTGGAGCCTCACGGTACAATGCAGTACAGCAATTCTGTAACTCACCATCTACTACCCAACTATGCCTCCAGTCTTTGCTGTCTTGGATCTTGGTGTTCTTCAGGAATTTTGAGAGGAACACTCCATCAGAAGCCTTTCTTCATGTCTTTTCAGTGCTACAGGTTCAACTCTATTAGATTTTTACCATCAGTCTGATCCCATCTGCCTTGTATCTTCTAGAAATTCCCCACTGTTCTGGTCTGCAGCTGGCACCATTCCCAGATTTCTAGTGCTACCATGGATTCATCCTTATTTTTAAATCTCTGCTGTTATTTGAGTGGCATTATGGGAAGTATGAAAGATTAATACATATGCTCAGATATCCACCATGAAACAAAACACTCAGTTTTGAGTCTTAGCAATAAGTATTTTTTTCCCTGTTGAATCAGCATAGTTTATGCTACAAAACCTATCATTTTTCTGATTTAAGCTTTGAATAAACATTTTAGAAATATTATGTTCTGAGTGTTTTGCCACATGCTTTGCAAACACATTTCTATATCTTCAAAATTATGTAAATTCAATATTATTTTTCCCATTTTAAAGATCAAAAAACAAATGCCTGGAAAAGTTTTAACTAGGAAGTAATTTTAAACAATGCAATGCTTTCCAAAACCATAGTTTTTGAAAGGATAAATTGATTCTAATATAGAACACTGGATATTTCATAGTATAACTTAAAATACTAAGTTTTATAGTTTTGTAACTTTGTTCAAGACTAGTGCTATGTGTAATAAATTTCCTTCATTACAGATTTTAAAGGGGACATTAAATATTTGCATTGATTTTGAGAGAGATTGTTTTTAAATCTATTAAATGTTTAATTCCTCTTTGGTAACTGCCAACTTGTCAAATCATAGAGCCTAAAATTAGACTAGAAACTGCTTTTGTATTCTGTAAGAAAAAAGGTTCAGAGAAGAATTTCTTTACCACTCCCACCACCCAAATAGTTTATTTTAAATTTATATTTCAGTTGAAGCAATGAAACATGCATAGAAATCATTGTATCTTAATGTAGTTATCATATATGACTTTATATTTTCTCTGCTTTCTTGTCATATTCAGCCATTTTCAAAATCTTTAGTGCAGGTATAGCTGCTATTTATACCACAGGGATAATTTTCTCCTCCTTTCGTGTTTCCTCCCTCCTTTCCTTCCTTCATTCCTTTCTCTTTACTTTCTTCCTCCCCTCTTCTCTTCCTCCTCTTCCTTTTCCTCCTCTTCTTTCTTCTCTCCTTTCATTATTTTTCTTTTCTTTTTGGCTGTCATCATTTTAATTTTAGAAGGTATAATTTATATATTATGAACCAAAGTCTATCTGATGCTAAGGTAATGATTTTGTGTTTATCCTCTTTAGCAGCACATTAACTAGTTTTTAAAAAAATCTTCCCCCACCTCACTCTGGATTGCTATTTATTTAAATGCTTATCATACTTGCATTTTTTTTTTTTTTTTAAGTTGGAGTCTCACTCTGTCGCCCAGACTGGAGTGCAGTGGCCGCTCCCGGCCACCACCGCAGCCTCGACCAGCTGGGCTCCGGCGATCCTTCCTCCTCAGTCTTCCAAGTAGCTGGAACTACAGGCACGCGCTACCACGCCCGGCTAATTTCTTTGATTTATTGTAGAGATGAGGTCTCACCAAGTTGCCCAGGAGGGTCTCAAACCCATGGGCTCAGGCAGTCCACTCACCTCAGCCTCCCAAGGCGCGGGATTACAGGCTGAGCCACCGAGCCTGGCTCATACTTGCATTTTTAAAATTCATTTACTCAGAATCCTAATTAGTTGTGACTTGCTCTTTCATTTTATCACCTGGTTCTTGAAGGAAACAGCCTATTCTGAAAATGCTTAAAAGTAATAGAAATCAAAACGTAGCCGGGCTCGGTGGCTCAGCCTGTAATCCCGCGCCTTTGGGAGGCTGAGGTGAGTGGATTGCTTGAGCCCGCGGTTTGGAGACCCGCCTGGGCAAGCAAGACCTCATCTCTACAATAAATCAAAAAATTAGCGGAGCGTGGTAGCGCGCGCCTGTAGTTCCAGCTACTTGGAAGGCTGAGGCGGAGGGATCGCCGGAGCCCAGCAGGTAGAGGCTGCGGTGGCCGGGAGCCCAGTCTGGGCGACAGAGTGAGACTCCAACTCAAAAAAAAAAAAAAAAAAGAAATCAAAACGTAACCTGAAAGTGAATTCATGATTTAATTTGACTGATTGAAATATTGTATTTGTCTTAGTCTCTTAAAGTTCAGATTGTGTTCTAATCACACTTTTGTTTTTAATCTACTCTTAATTAATTCTGAAGTGATATATTCCTATCCATTTCTATTTTGAGCCAGAAACTATAGAAAAATAATTTTCAGTTTCAAAATTCCTGCTTTGTGTTTTTGTGCAGACCTTTGGCTTTGGGAGGCTTCTTATAACAGGAGGACCAAAAATTGAACTAAATTGTGAAGCAAACTGAATTAATCCTAATGAAGCCTAAAATAAACACACATATTTGAACCACCAATTAAAAAAAATTCTTGAGAATGACTATTTATCTTTTTTTTTTTTTTAAAAGAAAGTAGGATTTATTGAAAGAACAGAAAAGCTCCCAGAGCAGGAGGGAACTTGAGAGGATTGCCCAAATATTTATCTTTTATTTGTGATTATACACTTTACCTTCATTCACTACATAACATTTCTAAAATAGAGCAAACTATAAAGGAAGGAAAAATCAACCATATGTCATCACCAAAAGATATTTACTATCAGCTTTTTGTATGCTGCTTTCTTGTATCTTTTTGACACACAGATTTGCACATTCATATGCACATATTTTTAAAAACATGCTGTGTGTATAGTTTAACCCTTAACAATTATTAATTTTGCCAGTTCAAACTGGAGCTGAGCTCATTTTCTAAAATGAATCAGAGTATCAAAATATACTCTGCACTAAACAATAATCTCATTTCAAACTGATCTATTACAAATGAGCTTTCAAATCCTTACATGTTTTTCTAAGTGGTCTCATTTGTTGTATCATATCATTTTAATTTATAATTATTAAGGGATGGACGAAAGATTCCTCTGTGTACTTGGTTATTGAAATCCTAATTTTACTCATTAATCTGAGAAGCTCTCTGAATTTTACCATTGAAGAAAGTTTAAAACTCATTCTGAATAAACTGTTTCAAACTCACTATTGCTAAACCATGTTAAGATCCCAAGTTGATGCAATAACCACTCCTATAGAAATAGAACTGAATAGCTGTAGTGGGTGATCGTTTCAGCTAAGTCACTTTCAGGAGTAAGTGTAGATTTAAGGTTTGCTAGGTCTGATTTGGAGGGCCTTCTTTAAGAAAAAGAATATAAAAATTATATTGCACTTGGCAAAGTTACTAAAAAATATTTCTGCAACAACATTGCTAGGGCCCTTCCCAAGTCTTGGAAGAAGTTCATATAAGTAGTAGCCCTGAAGCATAAAGCTTTTTAGCTTCATATTCAATTTGCCTTGGCTCAGGAATTAATATTAGTTTTCATTTCGGAAGCATAGTTACATTTCACAGCATTATATGACTGAATGTGGATTTATAGTTATTTATTTCCTTGAAAAGAAATGCTGTAAGTATGGTGGCGAAAGCCAGGAGCTACACTGAAGATTATACAGAGGGACTGTTTACCTGAAGCTTCACGTGATGGCCTCACCAATGTCATATTATTAGAACCTGATTAACAAGCATTCATAAGTCAAAAACAGCAATCTAAGCTTATAGTCGAATGAGGGGAAGATCTGAAGCAGAAACAAAATCCTTGTCTCAGGATTTCAGGAAGTGATCCAAAAGGCATTCCCCGAGGGAACAAAAGGTACTGTCGTCCATGGCTTGTTCTTGTTCTTGAGGTGTGCTAGGTGGGATGGCCATCTGGGCTCAGATGATCAGATGGAATATGACAGACCTGCAATGTGACAGTGAGCCAGGTGTACTCTTGGTTTAGCAGGGTGTTCTTGAGTGAGACATCTTTTCAAATGTTAGATTGTGGAAGGAGTACATGAATTGGAATCAGAATTGATTAAATTGCATTCTCTTGGTACCTGTTAATTAGCCATGCAATCTTTGGCAAGATTTTAATTTCCTAGAGGTTCTATAAAATAATGGCATTAAGGATTTTTCTGGTTGTCTATTTGCTATGCAATAAATCACCCCCCAAATTAGTGGCTTAAAATGACACATTCCTTTTTACTCATGAATCTGCAATTTCTGCAGGGCTCAATGGGCACAGCTTGTCTCTGCTCTACTCGGAGTCAGGTGGGATGGTGCAAAGCCTGGGGCTGGAATCATCTTCACTCGCTTGGCCTGTTTACTCACCTGTTTGGCAGTTGATGCTGGCAATCTGCTGGGACTGCAGGACATGGCTGAAATGCCTATACATGGCCTCTCCACATGGATGTTTAGCTTCCTCATAGCATGGTGGCTTGTTTCCAAGGGCAAGTATTCTTAGGTGTCCAGGCCAAAGCTGTATCCCACTTACGATTTCAGAAGTCATCCAACAGGCCACACAACATAACGGGTCTCTATCTCTGTAATTTTTTTTTAATTAACTGGGCATAGTGGCATGTGCCTATTGTCTCAACTTGGGAGGCTAAGATGAGAGGATCACTGAAACCCAAGAATTTGAGCTTAAAGTTGGCTGGTTGGCTATGAACACACCACTATACTACATGCCAGTCTGGCTGACAGAAGGAGACTCTGTCTTTAAAAAAAAAAAAGATATCTAGGCCATAGTCATGAGCCTACCATGATTCAAGGAGAGGGGAGAAAAACATAGAAGAGATTTGGAAATATACGTCACCTCATTTAATTTTTTACTGCAACACTCTGAGGTAGGAGCTATTATTATCTCTATTTTTCAGATGAGAAAATTGCAGCATAGAGCGTCTTATTTCACCAAAAGTGTAGATAAGAAAGAGTGAAGTCAAGATTTGAACTTGTCTCTAGAGTTCACACTCTTAATCCTTCATAGCAGAATGTTTACAGGATTAAACAAGAACATATACATAATTTGTGAATTATACATTTGCTATACAAATTTAAGTCTTCTTAAAGAAAAAAACTTTGAGAAAATTTTCAGAAAGAGTAATATTTCAGATTTCAGAAATTCAGTGAATGTATGTATGGTTGACTACAAAATTTATATAATAATGATATTGCAATGGAGTTATTGGTGTTTTCACAAGGTAAAACTTCTGAGACTCTTCTTTTTTCTAAATACTCTCTGATCATTCTATTCTCTCATCTCAAGTCCATCTCTTGTGTTTCCCTAAAAATACAGGTCACTCCCTGCATTTCCATTATGGAACCTGAGAATGTTAAAGCTATAAAAAGTCTTACATTTTATATGGCCCAACTCCCTTTTGTATTCTTGGAGTCTTTAGATATGACTTCCAGAAGCTTAATGACTTTTGAGAATAAATATTGATGTAGAGTACTTTTTCCCTTGATATTTTTAAGTAAATGTAAAATTTCTAACAGTTTAACTCTACAACCCAAAAGAATGACTGACTTGGGTTAAAAAAATTTCTTCTCACTAAACAGCATGATGCTAAACAACTCCTGGATCAATGATGAAATTAAAAAAAAGATCAAAAGATACCTGGAAACAAATGAAAATGAAGAAACATCTTACCAAAATCTCTGGGACGCTTTGAAAGCTGTAATAAGAGGGGAACTTATATCACTACAAGCCCACATGAAGAAGATGGAAGGATCACAAATCAACAGCCTAACAAGCCACCTGAGGAAACTGGAAAAGCAAGATCACAAGAACTCTAATAACAGCAGACGAATCCAGATCACCAAAATAAAAGCCCAAATACAGGACATAGAAGACAAAAGGATAATACAAAAAAATCAATGAAACAAAAAGTTGGTTCTTCGAAAGGATAAACAAGATCGATGGTCCC
>CAUYQG010099310.1:0-13707 GCA_963574415.1 Tarsius wallacei
AGTTTTACAAAAACAAGGTCAAATTTCCCACTAGTTTTTTTTTTTTAAGTTTTCAAACAAGGTTAATTAGAGAAAGAAAGGAGAAAAGAAAGAATGACCTGCCAGAGCTGGCATGGGTGAAAGAAACTGCCAAATTTCCCACTAGTTTTATATTGTTCTCATTTTCTTGTCTAATAGCTCTGCCTAGAATTTCCAAGTACATCATTGAATAGCAGTGGTGAAATCAGGCATCCTTGTCTTGTTACTGACCTTTTTTTGAGTCAATCTCACTCTGTTGCCCAGGCTGGAGTGCAGTTGCAGGATCATGGCTACTCCAGCCTCAGCCAATCCTTCTGCCTCAGCCTTCCAAGTAGCTGTAACTACAGGTGCATGCCACCATGCCCAGCTAATTTTTTTACTTATTGTAGAGATGAGATCTTGCCAAGTTGCCCAGGCTGGTCTTGAACTCCTGGGCTCAAGCAATCCTCTCACCTTCGCCTCCCAAAGTTCTGGTATTACACGTGTGAGCTACCTCACTCGGCCTTGTTCCTGACCTTTGAAGGAAAGCTTATAGTCTTTCAACATTGAGTATGATGTTTGATGTGGGTTTTTCATAAATATTCTTTATCATTTTGAGGAATTTCCCTTTTCTCCTTTGTTTTCTGAGAGTTGTTTTTTTTTTTTTTTTTTGAGTTGGAGTCACTCTGTCGCCCAGACTGGAGGGCAGTGACTGCTCCCGGCCACTGCAGCCTCGACTTGCTGGGCTCTGGCGATCCTTTCCACCCCAGCCTTCCGAGTAGCCGAAATTACAGGCATGCGCTACCATGCCCAGCTGATTTTTTGATTTATCGTAGAGATGAGGTCTCGCCAAGTTGCCCAGGTGGGTCTCGAACCCACGGGCTCAGGCAATCCACTCACCTCAGCCTCCCAAAGTGCGGGATTACAGGCTGAGCCACCGAGCCCGGTTGAGTTTTTTTTTTTAAGAAAGTTTGTTAGTTTTTGTCAGATGCCTTTTCTGAGTCAATTGAGATGGTCTTGTGGGGTTTTCATTCTATTAATATGATGTATTACATTGTTTGATTTTATGTTGAATTCCTGGGATATATTTCACTTGGTCATGGTGAATAGTCCTCATAATATATTGTTGGATTTAATTTGCTGTATTTCACTAAGGATTTTTCATTCATATGCATTAGGGATATTAATCTATAATTTTCTTGTCTTTTTCTTTTTTGGGGAGGCAGTAGTTTTAGAGACAGGGTCTCACTCTGTTGTCCCAGTTACAGTGCAGTGACGTAATCATAGCTCCTAGAGCCATGAACTCTCCTGGGCTCAAGCAGTCCTCCCACCTTGTTCTCCCAAAGTGCTAGGAATGAGCCACTGAGCCCAGCCTGTAATATTCCTTTCTTGTGACATCCTTATCTGGCTTTGTTACTGAGGTAATACTGGCCTCATATATTAAGTTAGGAAGTGTTCCCTCTTCAATGTTTTGAAGGAGGGTGAAAAGGATTGGTGTTAATTCTTGTTTAAATATTAGATAGAATTCACTGATGAAACCATCTGGTTCAGGACTTTTCTTTGTTGAGAGGTTTTTGTTTACTGATTCAGTCTCTTGTTATTCATCTGTTGAGATGTTCTATTTCTTCTGGAGTCAGTTTAGGTAATTTGTGTTTTTCAAGAAATTCATTTCTACTATGATTCATCATTTGTTGACATACAATTGTCTATAGTATTCTCTAATAATCCTTTTTATCTTTGTATGGTCAATAGTAATGTCCCCACATCCATTTCTGATTTTAATTATTTGTATCTTTTCTTTTTTTCTTTGTCAGTCTAGCTAAAGATTTGTTAATATTGTTGATCCTTTATCTTTGTTATTTTTGTTCTGCTAGCTTTGGTTTTAGTTTGCTCTTCTTTTTCTAGTTTCCAAAGGAGTAAGTTTAGGTTATTGATTGGGATATTTCTTCTTTTTTAATGTAGATATTTATAGGTATAAATTTCACTCGATGTACTACCTTTAATGCGTTGCATACATTTTGGTATGTTGCATTTTTATTTTCATTCATCTCTTAAGTATTTTCTAATTTCCATTGTGATTTTTTCTTTGACTCACTGGTGTTTTAAGAGTGTGTTGTTTAATTTCTTTTTTTTTTTTTAATCAGAGGCCATGTTGTTTAATTTCTACATTCATGTCAATGTTCCAGTTTTCCTTGTTATCAATTCTAATTTCAATCCATTATGGTCACAGAGGATACTTATATGGTAACTGTCTCTTAAAATCAATTGAGATTTATTTTGGCTGGACATAGTGGCTCATGCCTGTAATCCCAGCACTTTGAGAGGCAGAGACAAGAGGATTGCCTGAGCCCAGAATAAATCAAAAAATTTCTCAGGCCGGGAGCGGTGGCTCACGCCTATAATCCCAGCACTTTGGGAAGCCAAGGTGAGAGGATTGCCTGAGCCTATAGGTTCGAGACCAGCCTGGGCAACATGGAAAGACCTCATCTCTATAATAAATCCAAAAATTAGCCAGGCATGGTAGCGTGTACATGTAGTTCCGCTACTTGGAAGGCTGTGGCAGAAGAATCATCTGAACCTAGCAGGTTGAGGCTATGGTGGCCATGAGTATGCCACTGTACTCCAGCCTGGGTGACAGAGTGAAACTCCAACTCAAAAAATATATATATCAAAAATAAATCAAAAAATTAGCTGGGCATGGTAGCTCGCACCTATAGTCTCAGCTACTTAGAAGGTTGAAGTAGAAGGATCACCTGAACCCAGGTGAGGCTGTGATAGCTGTGAGGGTGCCGCTGTACTCCAGCCTGGGCAACAGAGTGAGACTTCGACTCGAAAAAACAAAGAGAGAGATTTATTTTGTGACCTAACATGTGATCTGTCCTGGAAAATGTTCCATGTGCACTTGAGAAGAATATGTATTCTGCTTTAGTTGGGTGGAGTGTTCTGTATATGTCTGTTAGGTATAGTAGTTTTATTATGTTGTTGAAGTCCTCCAATTCCTTTATTACTTTCTATCTTGTTGAGCTATACCTTATTGAAAATAAGGTATTATTGTAAAACTGTCTTTTCTGTCAATTTTGGCTTTATATATTTGGAGGGTCTGTTATGATGTTTGTAAATGTTTATAATTGTTATATCTTCTTGTTGTACTGAAACTTTTTTTTTTAAAGCAGGATTTATTGAGAGGACAGAAAAGCTCCCACAATGGAAGGGGACCCAAAGGGGTTGCCCTGTATTGAAACTTTTATCAATAGATAATATTCTTCTTTGTGTCTTACAACCATATTTGATTTAAAGTCTATTTTATCTGACATTAGCATAGCCACCCCAGCTCTTTTGATTACTATTCGCATGGAATATCATTTTTCCATCCTTCACTTTCAACCTGTTTGTGTTTTGCGATCTAAGGTGAATATCCCGTAGACTTCTAATAGTTGGAGTATGTTTTTCTTTTCTTCCCCCATCTGCCACTCTCTGTCTTTTGATTAGATAGTTTATTTACAATTAAAATAATTACTGAAAAGGAGAAACTTCTGCCATTTTGCGATTTGTTTTCTATATGGCTTCTAGCTTTGTCCCTCATTTATTTCATTACTGCCCTTTTTTGGGGGTTAGTTGATTTTTTTGTATGAAACATTTTGATTCCACTCTAATTTTGTTTTGTGTATATTTTGTATATATTTAACATCCTAAGTTATGCCAATTTAATTTGAATTTATACCAACTTAACATCAATAGCATATGAAAACTCTGCTCCTATATAGCTCCATCTCCCCTACTTTCTGTTATTGATGTAACAAACTATAACTTTATACATTCTGTGTCCACTGACATAGATTAATAATTGTTTGTAATGTATCTGTCTTTTTAATCATATGAAAAATAAAAAGTGGATTTATAAAACAAAATTACAATAATACTAGCTTTTATAATTGCCCGTGTATTTACCTTTACCAGAGATTTTTATGTCTTTATATTGCTTCAAGTTTTTGTCTAGCATCTCTTTGTTTCAACCTGTAGAACTCCTTTTTGAAATTATTGCAGGGCAGGTCTACTTTGTAACCACCTTTTTGGCTTTGTTTATCTGAGAAAGTCTTAATTTCTCTCTCATTTTGAAAGAATCGTTTTTATGGATATAAAATTCTTAGTTGACATCTTTCAGCATCCAGAATATATCCATCCACTGTCTTCTGACCTCTAAGGTTTCTGATGAGAAATAAGCTCATAATCTTATTGAGGATTTCTTATGTATGATGAGTCACTTCTCTATTCCTGTTTCCTAGATTTTCTCTTTATCATTGGTTTTTGACTGTTTGATTATAATGTGTCTCAGTATGTGTATCTTTGAGTTTATTCTACTTACAGTTCACTGAGCTTTTTTGATTTGTAAATTCATATCTTTCATCAAATTTGGAATGTTTTCAGCCATTATTTCTTCAAATGTTTTTTCTGTTCCTTTTCCTTCTGAAGTTCCCACAATTCATATATTGGTCTGCTTGATGATGTTCCACAGGTCCCTTAGTCTCTGTTCACTTTTTTCATTTTTATTTTTTCTATTCCTCAGACTTGATCATTTCAACTGTCCTATATTCAAGTTTGCTATTTTTTCTTCCACTTGCTCAGATCTGCTCTTGAACTCCTGTAGTATATTTTTATTTCAGTTATTATACTTTTTGGCTCCAGAATTTCTTTTTAGTTCCTTGTCTATCTCTTTATTTATATTCTCATTTTGTTTATACATAATTTTTCTGTCTTTGTCCATATCTTCCTTTAGCTCTTTGGACTTTTTTTTTTTTATGAGTTGGAGTCTCACTCTGCTGCCCAGGCTGGAGTGTAGTGGCATGCTCACAGTCACCACAGCCTTGACTTGCTGGGTTCAGGCAATCCTTCCACTTCAGCCTTCCAAGTAGCCAGAACTACAGGCATGTACCACCACTCCCAGCTAATTTTTTATTTATTGTAGAGATGAGTCTCACCATGTTGCCCAGGGTGGTCTCAAACCCCTGGACTCAGGCAGTCCTCTTACTTCTACCTCTCAAAATGCTGGGATTATAGGCGTGAGTCACTGTGCCCGGCTAGCTCTTTGGATATTTTTAAGACAGTTGTTTTCAAGTCTTTCTTTAGTAAATCTAACTTCTGGGCTTCCTCAGGTACATAGTCAGTTGATTTGTTTTTGTTCCATTGAATTGGCCATACGTTACTGTTTCTTTTTCTTTTTTCTTTTTTTTGAGTTGGAGTCCCACTCTGTCACCCAGGCTGGAGTGCAGTGGCACACTCACAGCCACTGCAGCCACAACCTGCTGGGCTCAGGCGATCCTTCCACCTCAGCCTTCCAAGTACCTGCAACTACAGATGCACGCCATCGTGCCCGACTACTGTTTTTATTTATTGTAGAGATGAGGGCTCCCCAAGTTGCCCGGGCTGGTCTCGAACCCGTGGGCTTAGGCAATCTTTTTACCTCAGCCTCCCAAAGTACTGGGATTATAGATGTGAGCCACCATGCCCTGCCACTTTCCTGTTTCTTTGTATGCTTTGTATTGTTGGTGAAAACGGAACATTTAAATCTTATAATGTAGTAACTCTGAAAATCAGATTCTCTTCCTTTCACATGAGGTGCTGGGTTTTTTAAATGTTGTATGGTATTTCTGTGTGGAAAATTAGCCTGAAATGAAAGCTTAAGATCTTCTTGGGTCTTTCTTTTCTTTTCTTTACTTTTTGAGTTGGAGTCGCACTCCATTGCCCAGGCTGGAGTTCCGTGGCATACTCACGGCCACCCCAGCGTCGACCTGCTGGACTGTGGTAATCCTTCCGCCTCTGCCTTCCAAGTAACTGGAACCACAGGCGTGTGCCACCATGCCCAGCTAATTTTAGTTTTACTGTAGAGACAAGGTCCTGCCAAGTTGCCCAGGCTGGTCTCGAGCCCATGGGCTCAGGCAATCCACTCGCCTCGGCCTCCCAAAGTACTGGGATTACAGGCTGAGCCACCGAGCCCAGCCTTCTTAGGTCTTTTCTAAGGCTGCATCTTTCCTGGAGAATGTACAGTGACTTTGTAATTGCCCCCATATTTATGTGTTTGTTTTGAATATAAAGGCTGTGGTGACTGTGAGCAAACAAACAAAAAAACAGGTGCTGCTCCTTTAAATTCCCTGGAAATTGCTTCAGCTGTTGGAGGTTAGAACAGTCGCAGCCAGTCTCTCATCAACGTGCCTGCAACTCAGCGATCAAAAGCAGCAATACATAATCAGAACACAAAATCCCTCTTTCATTTAGTTTTGTAATCCCATTTTTAGTTAATTGTTGCGTGTGGTGTGAAATAGAGTTCCAACTTCATTCTTTTGCATGAGAATGTCCCAACACCACTTGTTGAAAAGTCTAGGCATTCTTCCATTGAGTTGTGTTGGTACCATTGTCAAAAATCATTTGACCATAGAGCTATACATGTGGGTGTATTTCTGAGCTCTTTTTTATCGATCTATATGTCTTTTGTCCATAGTTATGCCAATACCACATTACCTTGATTATTGCAGCTTTTTAGTAATTTGTAACCTGGAAGTATGAGCTCTTCAACTTTGTTTTTACAACAAAGCCTGGGCAACATAGCAAGACCTCATCTCTGCAAAAAAATCAGCTGGGCGTGGTGATGTGCACCTGTAGCCCCAGCTGCTCATGAGTCTGAGGCAGAACAATCACCTGGGCGCAGGAAGTCAAGGCTGTGGTGAGCCATGATCAAGCCACTATACTCCAGCCTGGATGACAGAGTGAGACCATACTCCCTCCCCCCAAAATACAAGAATGATTAACAGTGTCACAGAGAGGTCATATAAGAACAGAAATAAAGTCCATAAGCTCTAGCAATATGGAAGTCGTTGGTGACATTTTTTAAAGGTGGTTTAACGTGAAATATAGTTGGAGTCAAAACCAGAGTGTAAAAGACTAAGGATTAAATGAATTGAGGAATGAATGGAGATTGTGCTTTTGAAACTTTTAACCATTCAGGGCTCCAAGTAACTGGTGTATGTTCTTCATTTTCTTTTTCTCCTTCTATTCATATGTCCTGTTTCCTTTTCCTGCAGGTGAAACCTGGAACCCCTTCAAATTACAGTACCAGCTAAGAAATGTACGAGAGCGAATTGCAAAGAACCTAGTAGAGAAGGGGATCCTAACCACCGAGAAACAGAATTTCTTGCTATTTGATATGACTACTCATCCAGTGACCAATACAACAGAGAAACAGCGACTAGTGAAAAGACTGCAAGATAGTGTGCTAGAGCGGTGGATAAATGACCCTCGGCGTATGGACAAGCGAACACTAGCCCTCCTGGTACTAGCCCACTCCTCGGACGTGCTAGAGAATGTCTTCTCCTCTCTGACAGATGACAAGTATGATGTGGCAATGAATCGAGCTAAGGACCTAGTAGAACTGGACCCTGAAGTGGAAGGGACAAAGCGCAGTGCCACAGAGATGATCTGGGCTGTGCTGGCAGCCTTCAATAAATCCTAAAGCCAACAGGTGGGTTTCTCCATTTCCCCTGCTGGCTGGTGTCAGAGACCCCATCACTGAGTTTTGTGTGATGAGATGTTGCCGTCATTTTATTTGTCTTCTCCTGAGTCAGACTCGTTCATGATCTGGGTAGAGCAACTTCAGGGCTTCTCCATAGACCTCGACCATTATAAGCAGACTTCATTTCTCTCTGTACTTCCACTCCATAGGTGAATAAACTGGGTGGACCCACACTTACCCAAGAAACATTTTCTCCCATTTCTTGGTTTAGTTTCATCCAGTGTGCTTCTGGGTAAACAGGAATATCTAAATGGGACTTGGAATTCTCCAGCTACAGAATATGAATGAGATGAAGAGCAAACCATTGATCATATTTTTCTAAGTTTGTTTCCTATCTTAAATACATGTTTTCACAGCCTTTGTCTCTCAGACTCTGCTAAATAATGTAGCTTATTGTAATAACTGTCTCTTTGAATATGGAGCACACGGTCTCTGGGATTGTATGTCTTGCTAGTGGTTTTCTCATTTTTTCTTTTCTAACCTAATGAGAATGTCCCAAATTCAATTTCCTGAATTACTCCCTCTTAGTATTATCTTGCTCCCTCATTCATGAGGACAAAAGTCTAGCCGGGCTCGGTGGCTCAGCCTGTAATCCCGCGCCTTGGGAGGCTGAGGTGAGTGGATTGCCTGAGCCCGCGGGTTCGAGACCCGCCTGGGCAACTTGGCGAGACCTCATCTCTACAATAAATCAAAAACTAACCGGGTGTGGTAGCGCGCGCCTGTAGTTCCAGCTACTTGGAAGGCTGAGGCGGAAGGATTGCCGGAGCCCAGCAGGTCGAGGCTGCGGTGGCTGGGAGTGGCCACTGCACTCCAGTCTGGGCGACAGAGTGAGACTCCCAACTCAAACAAACAAACAAACAAACAAACAAAGTCAAAATGAAAAAAGAAACAAAAAGGTATCTCCCAACCACCTCTTTCATGCAATGAGCATTAGAATTTGGAAGGGAGCAAGGGAGGTAACATGACAATTTCCATCCTTGGAGCACATGACTGTCCTGTTTCCTCCAGACTACTTTGTGTCTCTGCTCTGACTGAATTGAAGGAATTATAAGTTTCAAGTGATGAGTAGATCAGTATATCCGGACTCCAGATCTTCTTTCCTATTTTTGGCTTCCTCCCTGAATTGATAAATTCTGTCTATACCTAAGGGTATAGTTTTGTCTATACAGCATTTAATCCATAGATACCCTCCTAGTTATCGGTCTTGTTCCAATAAGAATCTGTCTTTTTGGCCAAATCTCTAAAATGTTTTTCACTTCAGGAGTGAGGGCAATGACAAGCTTTACTGAGAAAGATCCTGTTTAGAGGGCTAATTTGGTGTCAAAAGCATGCTGACATAAAGTCCAGTATTTGAATAGATAGAGGACAGGCACTGAGTTGTGCTAATGTCAAGCATTTTTAATGTTTTAATAGGCTTCTGCCTCTTGACCATTACAGGGTAATAGACTGTCAAAGGGCTAATGCAGGTGACCCAGACCTGACATCAAATCTTCCCAATTAGAAGTAATTAAATGGCCAGGCTCTATGGCTCAGCCTGTAATCCCAGCACTTTGGGAGGCCGAGGCGAGTGGATTGCTTGAGCCCGTGGGTTCAAGACCTGCCCGGACAACTTGGCAAGACCTCGTCTCTACAATAAATCAAAAATTAGCCGGACGTGGTAGCGCACGCCTGTAGTTCCAGCTCCTTGGAAAGCTGAAACGGAAAGATCGCCAGAGCCCAGCAGGGCAAGGCTGCAGTGGCCGGGAGCGGCCACAGCACTCCAGCCTGGGTGACAGAGTGAGACTCCAACTCAAAAACAAAAACAAAAGAAGTAATTAAATGAACGGATTGTTCATTTATCTTCTCTGCCAAACCTACATAGCCCCACAAAAATTCCCCAATTCGACATTTTTTTGTTTTTCACTTCAGATATCTCTTAGATGAATAGAGATATAAATTGTAATGTGAAACGAATTCTAAATGCAAGGCTGAATACAGTTTCAGTCTGGCTCCCTAAAAGGACAAAAGTCAGTCCATGTGTTGTCTCTTTGCCTGACATAGCCTTTCTTTCCATTTGAACAATTCGGCATGAATTGAAACCAGGTTTTCCTGTGGAAAATTTTTGCTTGATTGGAGGATAGAAGTTGAATGGAGTTCTTTCTTGCAACTCTTAGTGTTTATTTTTATATTGTATCTCAATAAGATGAGGATGTCCAGTCTGAATCTGCATAATGTTCACTGCCAAACACCCTCTCACTTAATGCATATGGCCTTCACATTTCTGTATAATAAAGATCAATTATTGGCTCTCTGGTCTCTCTGTGCACAGTTTTCTAACTTCATTTGTTTTAACTGGAAATAAAAACTCTCTGTGCAAGGCTAGTAATGCCTTGCCCTTTACACTAGCATACCACCCTCCCTTACCTATGTAGAAAATCAGGGATACAAAATAGTATAATTGTAACATATACAGACTGAGGGGCAGGGCACATCAAAGATGACCCAAAGACCAGCTAATGTTGTAAAGTGGTTATCACCATCTCAATCGAAATAAGTTGCTCAATTCTACCATTATTACCATGGAAAGAATGAGTATGGTCTGTCCTACTAGTATCTACTTGCAAGTGAAACCTGAGTTTACCTACAAGCTGAAAGTCTTAAGTTCCAAATGTAGATAAGATACCTAACTTTAACAGAATTAACATGTAAAAAAAAAATCAAGGCTGCGGTGGCCACGAGCATGTCACTGCTCAGAGACTCTTACTCAAAAAAATAAAAGATACTATACTGTTTCATAGGTCATGCTTTATACAGTGTTTTTCAAAGTGGACTGCAGAGACCATTGCACCAAAATCGTGTGCATGTGGTAGAGAGGGTAACTTGCTAAAATGCAGGTGCCTCATAAGCAGACCTTGAATAATGATCATAATACTGTAAAAAGGGATTGTCAGTAGTGGAAACTGACCGGGTTGTTGCGGGGGTGGGATTGGCAGTTGAGAGAAACTGCCAGGGGAGGGGGGGGGACACACCTCATCAACAAGGGTACCTGCATAATGAACATTTGTATACCTAACCCTGAATTGTACCCCCATATTTAAAATAAATATTTTTTTTAAATTATAAAAATTGTACGAAGAAAGAAAAAAGCAATGCAGGTGCCTAGTAAATCGGTTGCTAGGGTTGGGGGAAGCTGTGTTTTATTTATTTTATTTTTTATTTTATTTTTTAATTTCATTTTAGAGTTGGAGTCTCACTTAGTCACCCAGGCTGGAGTGCAGTGGCACACTCACAGCCACCCCAGCGTAGACCTGCTGGGCTCCAGTGATCCTTCCGCCTCGGCCTTCCAAGTAGCCAGAACTACAGGCACGAGCTACTACGCCTGGCTAATTTTTAAAAATTATTTATTGTGGAGATGAGGTCTTGCCAAGTTGCCCAGGCTGTTCTCGAACCCGTGGGCTCAGGCAAACCTCTCACCTCTGCCTCCCAAAGTGCTGGGATTACAGGCTTGAGCCACCATGCCCAGCAGGAACCTGCATTTTAAACAAACTGTCTAAAAGCTTGCATTTTAAAATTTGAGAACACCACTCTGTTTTATTGTCCATAATCCATCCAAAAAATATTGAGTACTTATATATTGATAGGCACTTGCTAGGTGCTGACAATAAAAAGTTGTACAGAACACGATTCCAGCTCCCTAGAGTGCACATTTAAGTGGGAAAATAATATAATTTATGACAAATGCTCAAATGGAAGTATAAGCTTAGTATTTGGAAGCAAAAAGAAAGATAGTATTCTTCCTGAGAATATTAGGGAAGATTTGAGAAATTGTATTTCTTTATACAGTTAGTGGTTATATTTAGAGCACTCTTGTGAGGCATTATGACAATTTCTTTCATATTATCTCATTTATTCCTCACAATACTAAAAATCCCTATAATGTTCTTTCAAAGAAAATTCAGAGAGGTGGAAGGATCGCCTGAGTCCAGGAAATTAAGGCTGCTGTGAGCTGTGCTCATCGTGATCATGCCACTGCCCTCCAGTCTGGGCTACAGAGTGAGACCCCAACTAAAAAAGAAAAGAAAAGAAAACTCAGAGAGGTAATGAAGTTTGCCTGAGGACACAAGGTAGAGCTTGAGTTCAAACACATGCTTTTAATCACTACACTCTCCTGCTGCCATTTGAACTCAGTTTGTTTTTTTGGTTTTTTTTTTTTTGAGTCAGAGTCTTACTCTGTCACCCAGGCTGGAATGCAGTGGCACGCTCCCGGCCACTGTAGCCTCGACCCACTGGGCTCAGGCAATCCTTCCACCTCAGCCTTCCAAGTAGCTGCAACTACAGGCACATGCCACCACGCCTGGCTAATTTTTGGATTTATCGTAGAGATGAGGGCTCACCAAGTTGCCCAGGCGGGTCTCGAACCCGCGGGCTCAGGCAATCCACTCACCTCAGCCTCCCAAAGTGTGGGATTACAGGCTGAGCCACCGAACCCGGCTTTTTTTGATTTATTGTAGAGACTGGTCTTGAACCTGCAGGGTCAGGCAATCCTCTTGCATCTGCCTCCCAAAGTGCTGGAATTATAGGCATGAGCCATCGTGCCCAGCTCCAGAAAATATTTCCAGAGAATATACATATATTTCCAGAAAATATCCTAAGAGAATATACTCGAGTTGTAGACTAGACAAAAGTTTTTTAAACTGAAAAATCTCTTATTTAGAGATGGGGTCTTGCTATACTGCCCAGGCTGGAGTACAGTGGCTATTCACAGGTATGATCATCACTGCAACCTGAACTCCTGGTCTCTAGAGTCCTCCTGCCTCAGCCTCTTGATTAGTTGGGATTACAGGCATGCATCACCATGCATGCTAAATTTATTTGTTGTTTGTTTATCTTATTCCTTCTCTGATATGTTTGTTTATATCGAACTGAGTTTCTGAAGTATTTTCCTTCCCCCATAATAATTTCTTTTGACTAGGTACAGTAAGTCCTGCCTGTAATCCCAACACTTTGGGAGATTGAGGCAGAAAGATCACTTGAAGCCAGGATTTGAGTCTAGCCTGGGCCACCTAGTGAGACCTCTAGCTTTATCAAAAAAAAAAAAGTAATAAATAACATCTTGTAACATCTTTTAGGACAAGTCTGCTGGACATGAATTATGTCAGTTTTTGTTTGAGAAAGTCTTTATCCTTCACTTTTGAAGGATAATTTGACTGAATATAGAATTCTAGGTTGTGGGTATTTTTTTGTCTTTAAACTATATATATTTTACACTCTTGCATGTATGTGTGCATGCTTTCTGATATTAAATTTTAGCAAAACTATAAAGAGGATTCTAATTAACAGATAAAAATTTGTTCTTTCCTTTTTCCAAGTAGTTAAATGTCCATTAGTATATGGACATAAATGTGATAATCACATTTATGATTTTTTAAAAATGTGTTTTACTCCCTAAAGAATAAAAGTAATTGCTTTAATGGTGAAATAAGCTAAGTGACACTGCTTTTTGATATTTTATATTGTTACCTATGATATTTATGTCATATCTATTATCTGTTACATGTGTGTATGTGTCTTTGTTTTGGTGTCCCCAATTCTTCTCAAGGCCTTGATCTGTCTTCTTTTTCTCCTCAATGAGTTCCAGGTGTCTATGTAACTTGGAAAGAGACAGGCCAAAAGACATGACTTTTTATTGATAATGAGGAAGCCATCTCTTGCAGAAAGCAATAAAATTCTCATGAATGCAAGTCAGGCAAAGTGAGAGTCACTTCCTGGCATAAATCTTCTAGCAGTCCAGCTGACTACATTAGTTTTCCTTTGCATTCAGATTGTAAAAAAGTAGATTCAAGTCGGGCTCGGTGGCTCAGCCTGTAATCCCAGCGCTATGGGAGGCTGAGGTGAGTGGATTGCCTGAGCCCGCGGGTTCGAGACCCACCTGGGCAACTTGGCGAGCCCTCATCTCTGCAATAAATCAAAAATTAGCTAGGCGTGGTAGTGCGCGCCTGTAGTTCCAGCTACTTGGAAGGCTGAGGCGGAAGGATCGCTGGAGCCCAGCAGGTCGAGGCTGCGGTGGCCGGGAGCGGTCTGGGCGACAGAGTGAGACTCCGGCTCAAAAAAAAAAAAGTAGATTCAACCAGAGGGGAAAAATCAAAAGCTCCCTAAGAGTTCTTCAAACA
>CAUYQG010099314.1:0-49862 GCA_963574415.1 Tarsius wallacei
TATGATAATTGTTCAAGGTCTACTTATGAGTGAGAACATATGGTACTCTGTTCTTTGTTTCTATGATAGATCACTGAGTATGATAGACTCTAAATCCATTCAAGTTGCTGCGAAGTCCATGTTTGTCCTTCTTTATGGCTGCATAATATTCCATCCTGTAAATGTACCACATTTTTTTTTTTAAATCTGGTCAAGCTTCGATGAGCAGCATGGTTGGTTCCATGTTTTTGCTATTGTGAAAGAGCTGCAGCAAACATGTGTGTGCAGATATCTTTTTTGTAGAATGATTTGAGTTCCTCCGTGTATATTCTCAATAGTGGAATTGCTGGGTCATGTGGATGAACATCAACTTTTAAAGAGTACATTGGAATGCCTCTGTGTGCTATTTACAATAGAATATTTTGTTGTCATTATTCTAATTTAGATGTACAGTTGGTTTGGGGACATAGAGAAGGAAATTGATTATATGAAATTTTTATGCGCATTTAATGTCATTAAAGAAATCTTCTTTAAATGGTCTATGCGTATACATTTAATATCTATGCTTAAAGTTGCTGATTCTTGAGGAAAGGGAAAATTCAGATGAGTACGACATACGTATTGGTCCTTGTGTCACACGAAACACAGTAGAATAAACTATAAAACCATAGATCTCAAACCGTAATAAGTACCAAAGTCACATGGAGGGCTTGTGGAGTCACAATCCTGCCCCCCAACTTCAAAGTTTCTGAATCAGCAGGTCTAGCGCAATGTATTAACAATGTTTTTATTTTCTGTATTCTGATGTTTTGACATCTGGGAACTTGTTGTCCTGGAGCAATTGTCCCTCCAAGGTCTGCCAGTTCCTAGAGATAGTAAACAACTCACCTGTTGCACACATTTCAAACACAAACCAGCCTATCCATTCACCTAATCACCCTAGGGCCAGGTACCATACAACTAGGGATGAACCCTCTATCCCAAAGCCTGCTGGAATTCTTCTAGCTAATTAATTTTAAGTGTACTTACACTTCCCGCAGTTCCATTCCATGGGAACCACAGCAAAGGCTCTCATTCACATTTCTCCCATCTCCCTCTGCCTCCTGACACACCCAGGTGTTTCCCCACATGACACTTCCCATGGTGTCGGGTGCCCCTTTCTCTTGGAAACTGTGCAAAATAAACCATCTAATCAATGGCAATTGTCTCCTGATCTATTGGCCTTACCATGCCTAACTAATAATAAAATCTATATTAATACAAGTGAGATATAACAGTTTGCATTTCTGACATGTTCCCAGGGGATGTTGTTGATGTTCATCCTGAGGAAACACTTTGAGAACTACTTTCCCCAAACATTTGAAAGCTGTCGTGCTTATGTATGTCTGTTAGCGAGGGAAGGAAGGTGAGGGGGCAAAAGGTGATGGAGGCGTTCTATGGTAACCTACAGAGAACTTTGTAAAAGCTCTTTGTAAAAGCTGTTTAATCATTACACTACTGTGCTTATTAAATCATTTTGCCATCTATTTGAGTCCTCCTATAAAAGCCTTGTTGTTATTCCTCTATCCTAATACTAGGGTCTTTGTTGAATTACTTGTGAGAGAACTGGATAATATAGAAAGGAGAATAAGAACACTGGTTTTAAGTCTGTTGCTGAGTTGCATGACTTTGGGGAATTCACTTCATGTCTTTAAGCCTCAGTTTCCTTCCCTGTAACATGGCAACACTAGTAATTCATACCTATCTTAGTCTGTGCTGGTATAGCAAAAACATGCTAAGCTGGGTGGTTTATAAACAACTGAAATTTGTTTCTCACAATTTTGAAGGCTGAGAAGTTCAAGATCAAGACATCATCAGATTTGGTGTCTGGTGAGTGCCCATTTTCTACCAGCTAGCTCCTTCATGCTCTGTTCTCACATGGTGAAGATGGCAAACTAATTCTCTGTGCTCTCATTTATATGGACACTAATCCCTCTCATGAGGACTCTGCCATTACTTTGGGGCTAATATTCTAAATATATTAATTTTGATGAGACATAAGCATTCAGTCCATTGCACTACATCATAGGGTTAATTTTAGAATTACGTGAGCTAAGTACCAAGAAAGCATTTAGTACAACTCATGGTTATTGAAGTTATTTTGGTGATAAAACAGAGGATTACAATCAATATCATTGTCTTGCCATTTATATAATATAATTTTATGTCTGGGGTTTTGAATTAAGAACAATAGCATACAATGAAAATAATCTAAAAATAAAACTTCTCTACATTTGTTGTTTTACAAAGCCGAAAAACAGAATATCCGGATGAAACTCCCTGAGATTGTTTTCTAAGTGATAAAACTAGCAAAGCGATAACACTACAAGATGCTGGGATACGATCTTATCCCAGGAATTTATGTCAGAAAGTTATTGTTTTCCAGAATATGCTTCAGTTTCATTCCTACTGTTAGGAAACCCAACGATGCAAAGATGCACAGTGTAATCCCTCCTAGTGTGGCTATATCGTCAGAGTATTGGCCATGAAAAATGGCTCCTTCCAACCCTTCTGCCAGGTATCTTACTTCCAAGGCATGTTGCTTCCCATCTCAGGCAAGCTTTACTTGTGAGCACTTGGAGCTAGCATCAGGAGGAAGGGAAATCATTAGTTCTTCTATGCCCATCACCGAGTAATTGACAGATATACATGATGAGAGTATCCTTATTATTAGTGAGAACCAAATTTGTAGGGAAAAATTATTTTAGTTTTCAGATATCCAGCTGGGTCAAGATTGAATTTAGTCATTGTGCATTTAGGGAACATGTTTTACAACAAAGCATAAGGCACATCTGACTTTCTCTTTGAACTGAGAGAACAAATAATTTGGCTTGGAGGAAAGATTCTACATTTCAGTGGGAAGGAAAAGAAGCCGAAGAAGAATATTTAACCTAGGTGATTGAGTCTGCTGAGCAAGCAGTGATAGAATAACTGTGGATGGTGTGAAGTGGCTTTTTACACTGAATGAAGGTTAAGGATATGAGTGTAACCAGTGTTTACTGGGTTTATGGCAGTGTTTTTAAAACTGTAGCTGATATTAAATAGGATGGAACAAAAATGTCAGAGTGTGTTCTACTTCGTAAAGTATGTCTGTGTAGTTGCAAAACACAACCCATTTCTTGGGTAGGTCATGGCTAAAAAATAATTTGAAAAGTATTGCTTAGATACTTTTTGAAATGATTTATTTGTGATACTGACCCAGATCAGGGCTAAATAACATTGAATCCCATTATGAGATTCTTTTTCGATCCCCTTTCCATCTCTTTCATTTCCTCTGAATAGGCAGACAATCTCCATTTGCTGCTAATGCATCTCTGCCACCTCACTAACCCTCGTATCTCCCTTTTAAAGGAAGAGAAGCAGACCTCAAGTTTGGAGTCAAGGGCAGAATGCGTTTTTGCTTATTTTCTGTTATGGTTTACTGAAGCTTCCCACATACTTTGGTTTCCAAGTTTCTACTTCCACTCTGTCCCACAAGGGTTTATCATTTTCTTTTCAAATGATTTGATTTAAGCAAATAACAGATGAAAATAAAATATCATTGCTATGACAAACAATACTGAAGACGCTCTTGGACTGGTGGGGGCGTCTGGGAAGGAGTATGCTTGGGTCTTTGGCTGTATCATCTTCCTTAGAATTCTGGGCTGTCTGGAGGACTTCCCCTTGACCAACATGATTGGAGCCCTCTTCATGGAGATCAGACTGATGGCCAGTTTTCCCAGGTGTTGCTGGAGACAGCTGCATTTTTTTCCACCAAAATTAAGAAAACACAGGTGAATATGTCTCATGGAAGTCCCAAGTGCTGGCCTTCCAATGTTGACATCCAGTCAGTACAACGACATTTTTATCAGAGACAATGGTTTTGGTCTTGCAACTATTCATTTTTCCTTAGATTGGTCACACCATCCTGTTTACCTCTCTCTCTTTCTCCTTCTCCCCAACTCTCCCTTTTTCCTTGCAGCTAAGCATTGCTTCATCAGGAAGAAACCACCGATTGGATGGGAAAATCAAATGTGGTGAGGGTACATATCCCATGGGGACAGAGAACTGAGCTTGCATGTCCAGGTTCAGTGGCCAATCCAAGATTTGGAAGCACAGCCTGGCCAGATCTCTATGGAAAATGACTTAGGGCCTTTGTGTGCAGGGGAACCTGAGAAAACTGAGTGTGGTCTGAGGCCTGAAGTGTAACTGGCCCTGCTCTCCTTTCTCTGATGGAAGAGCCTAAAAATAAAACAGAGGCAACAAGTGTTAACTCAGGCATCAGTTCTCTTTCCTGGTACAAATACCACTCCATTTAACACAAGAGTAAGTAGGCCAGAGGGTAAATTGAGAGTTGCCTTTGTCCTGTCCAAGACTTTTCTGTATCAACACCAGGACTAATTTTCTCCGTCCCTCAATTGACTTGGCACAGTCTTTGCTGTGATTCCCTCCCCAACCCCCCAACGTGAAACCAGGAGAGTTGCCAAAATTCTCATCTGCGTGCTTAATGAACTCGCCACTTTATCCTAAGACCCACAGCAATAACTTGACCCCTTCCCAGTGGGCACAGGTGGTTCCCTTTACTGGCATAGGAACGATGTTGGTCCCTTATGTTTCCAAAGGCAAACTTCATTCCCTACTGTGGTGAGTTTTCTTTCCTCCTCCCCCTGCCCTACCCCTCCCTGAGCAACATAATTTGGAAGGTGATGCTTTGATCCTGATGGAAGACAACTTGGTGAAAGCAGGTTGCAGATTTGGAGGAAAAGCTCAAATTGTCCTGGGCATTGCTTTGGCTGTACTTGCTTGCCAATTTGAGAAAGGAGGAAATGCAGCCAGAATGAATTGCCCTGGCAATTTATGCCTTTGGTAAGTTGTTCAGGAGCTTGGAGAAAGAGGAGAGGGGACCAAAGGGCTCCCATTACAATTTAAAAATAGTCAGCCTTGGGCTCCTCCTCTTCCTGCTTCTGTCTCCCCTGCTCACAGGGAGAGCTTTGAAAGGGATTCTCCTCCCCCTGCCTGGTCCCCCTCATCCCCCGCTTCCCACTCCCTCCCCTCTTCAACCACCAGTGACGCCAGTTCATTTGAATGGCAAGATTTTTCTGAGCAGGGATAAGCAAGATACAGGAAATCACTATTGAAAGACTTCTTTATGCTTGGTGTCATCACCACCTTAGTATGAGGGATAACCAGAGGGCCCAGTGACGAAAGCAGAGGCCTGGGCCAGCAAGGATGCCCAAGGATCCAGAGGTAATAGAGATGAAACTGATTATCCTCAGAGGTCAGTGGCCACAGCCGAGGTGGTGAACCTCACTTCCTAGGGTCGCATCAGTGAGATTTTACATCACACCCTGAAACTTCGGAACTTTTGAGAAGCTGTTTCATCTTGCTAATGAGAGTCATGCTGTGTGCGTGAGGGTTGCGGGGGGTAGGGTGGGGGGAGCAAACTGAAACACTCTTCCTCATTCTTTCCATAAATTTTTGATAAATTTTTGCTTTGTGTACCTACGTGACCAGGATCATGTAGTGACCAAATGAGCTTTTTTAGACTAAAATTAAGCAATAGCTCCCCAAATTTTTAGAAATTGCACTCTGCTATAGCTGAGCTCAAACTTGAAGTGATTTTGTTTATACCAAGGATTATTTAATTTTTGGTTTTCAAATTGGGTAGACGGAGGTTTCTTTCTTACTGGCCAGTCAAAATGTTTGGATGGTTTGAGGCCCCATTGAACAGAATGGCTTAATTATCATTTTCTCTTATTCAAGCATCAGTGTTACATATATTTAAATGAGTGGTTCTGAAAGTTTGGTCCCCAAACTGGCAACATCAGTATCAACATCCACTTAGGAAATTGTTAGAAATGCAATTTCTTGGTCACAAAGATGGAAATAATAGACACTGGGGACACAATAAGGGGGGAGGTAGAGAGGTAGGTTAGGGTTCAGAAATTACCTATGGGCTACAATATTCACTATCTGGAGAATGTGCCACCTGAGACCCAATATCTACCACTACACAATATGTCCATGTGACAAACATGCATGTGTACCCCTTGAATCTAAAATAATAATAATAATAATAATAATAGTAATGAAGAAGAAGGAGGAGGAAGAGATGGAGGAGGAGAAGAAATGCAATTTCTAAGTTTCCAACCTAGAACATTAGAGTCAGAAACTCTGGGGGCGGGTACCAGGGATCTGTATTTTAACAAATCTTCCAGGTGATTCTGATGCAGGCTCAAGGTTGAGGGCCTCTGATCTAGATAACTCAGAAAGCAACTCTGTTTTCTTATTTCAGATTCAACAGTAAAACTACTGAGACTCAAGAAATATTTTCTGTAAGTTAGCACAGATAATCACTTCAAAGCTCAAAACTTTTATAGGTTATCTCAAATCTGGAAATGAGAAGGAATTAAAATTATGACAAGCCAGATAGAATTATATCCATTGTCAAAGGATTACTTTAAAATAAATGTATGCATGTACATTATATATTGACTCTTACTCCCTTCAGTAACATTCATGTACAATTAGAGAAACATTTCTGACTAGAGAAAAGAACTCATCTCAGAAAAGAACTTTAATCTCTCAGAAGATTAGAAAGTAAAAATTTGAACTTAAAAAAATTCTTTAAACGTCTTCTAAGATGAAGACTGACCATTTTTTGGGACTGGTATAAAACACTCGCTATAAGTCATGCCATCATTTTGTGCTTTTATATTTTGTAATAAATGACAACTAAGTTACTAGAGCACTCTGGAATGAGTAAATTCTCTTTCCTTTGAAGGTTTCTCAAAGAAACAACATGAATTTCTCCCCTCTTGCTCAGGCACAATTCACCAATAGTCCATGACTGACTCTTAGAAACGCATAGAATGAAATGAATGAAAAAAATAAGGGAAAGATTCTAAGTGCAGAGGAAAATCTAGGTGGCACATATTTTCAGACACATAAGACCTCGGGCACCTAAGCATTTTTTTTTTCACTTAAACATTTTTATGGACAAAATCTGTGGGCAGCATAATCAACTTGTCTTGTGTTTGTTCTTTAAAAAGTTATTTGCAGAAAGAACTGTCCCCATAGGCGAGTACCAGTGTCCCTGTGACAGTAGTCCTGCATGTTTGGCAACATGTGGCTCATTAACCTTGAATTTCAAATACAGCAGCCAGAAGTGGAAGAACTCTGGAGGACATCATGTGGCAGAAAGCAAGACCCTGTACACCAAACACTGCTCCCATGTAAGGCATCTTTCTGAAATCAGTTGCGTATTTTGAAAGCCAACACTTGCTAATCTTTTCACAGAATATTAGCAAATGATTTGGGTGGTCTTATAAATCTCCCAGCCCTCTTTCTTCAAACAGTTTAAGTTCACTAGAAGTACATGTTTTCATGCTGTGAAGGAAATAAAAATTATTTTTGAACTTTTTTGATGAATAAATAGAGGACATTTATATCCATTCTTTTCTGTGTTAGGAAATCAAATGCACAAAATATTTGAGTTGGCAACATATTTTTTTTTTCTTCATAGAATTATGCTTTGGCTAGGATATCTCTGGGACATACTTATTTTTCATATTGTTTCATTTACCAGTTAGACTTTCTTAAGAGCAAAGATTGTTACCCTTGGATTTCCTGTGGTGAGAATTCAATAAGAGCTTAATAAATTGACTGTCTCCTGATTTGCCAATTCATGTCTAGAACTTG
The DNA here is from genome assembly GCA_963574415.1 of Tarsius wallacei. Classification (NCBI taxonomy): domain Eukaryota; kingdom Metazoa; phylum Chordata; class Mammalia; order Primates; family Tarsiidae; genus Tarsius; species Tarsius wallacei. The sequence goes on from CAUYQG010099314.1 coordinate 7,699, forward strand.
GCCTTTTAAAAAAGTCTCCCATGTTACTATAGCAGATTTGCTAATATAATCTGGAATTTGTACCTTCAGGCGTGAAAGAAATCTTAGTTCTAATATTGTACAACTCTGTGATGTTTACAGATGAGGAAACTAATGTGTAGAGATGTTAACTGAAAGTCACACAGCGACTCATGGGAAAAAAACACAGGAGCAGAACCTGGGACCCTAAATCTCCATCTTGGTATGCTTCCATTATGACCACTGCTGCGATTAGTACTTAATAATCATGTACCAAATACAGCAATGTGTCATTTCCAGTTTCTGGTCCATTTATTTAAGCTTCTCTGCCTACTCTTATCAATACATACATCACAGAAAAATTTTTAAGACTCAAAATCCCAAGAACATAAGATTATCATGTTTAAAATTTTGAATTTGTAGATTATTTATTTGACAGTGGTTGGCTTTGAGAAACGTCCTTAGCTAAAAAGGTATTTTTATATTACTTAAAAAATAACTTTTCCTTTGGTCTAACATTATTTATTTTTCTTTTTTCATGTTAAAATTTTATCATGTTTATTTTCAAGCATACTTTTATAAGGAGAAGGAATATTTTTTGTAATCCCCCATAATCCACTTCAGATGCAACTATTTACTAGGGACTTGAGACATTTGTCTAATCTATTCCTTTTCCTATTTTTTTCTGAATTATTTAAAGGCAAATTCCAAGCATTGTTTTATTCCACCCCACTTTATTCTACCCTTGCATTCCTCAGTACACATCTCTAAAGGGTTATGGATATTTTGCTACATAAAACTAATGCTATTATCATACCTAAAAATTGTAATTACAAGGTCATCAAATATCCAGTCAATGTTATGGTTTCCCTGACTGCTTCAACAAATATTTTTAGAGTAGCCTTCCATTGCTAATATGTGTGTCTATATGTTCAGGATTGTATCAAACATTGCACACTTAAAAAAGAAAGAAAGAAGATGAAGAAGTAGACTTTACTTAGCAAGAAGGATTTTCCTAAATTCTCACAGCTCTAATCTGGATACCATTCAGTGTGACAGGCTTCTCACTGGGTTCCCACAGCTGGTTAGTGTTTTGAATTCCAGCCCCATGAACTCATCTCAGGCTACATGGGCTAATGCTCAGCGCCCAACCTAGAGCTCATATCGCTGATGACAGAGGCCTGGAGCCAGTATGGGCACTGTCTGCCTCTTTCCAAATGCACTGTCATCTGTGTTATTCTTCCATCTTTGCTAAGAATGAGTGACTTGAATGCCTCTCGGATACATTTAAGCCATTATGGAGGCCAAAATAATGCCATTCAAGCATATTTTGTTGAAAGACCAATGGAAATAACCTGCTGCATTGTGTCTGAGCTCGTAGATATTCCGAGTCACACCGCTTCAAATTCAAATTTCTGTTTCTAAGCTGAGTTTTAAGAAAGTTACATAAAGATAAAATAGAGATAGAAAATATAAATATGTATATCACAATTTGATATGCAGTTAATATAGGTTCTGAATTTCAGTTATATTTTGCTTATCCGGTTCGTAAAAGACACAGTTTCTTAGATTAAATGTAGTCTTCTGCTCATGATAAAGGAAACATTTTATCCATAAGAAGTATGTCTAAATCAGAGCTCCCACTCCTGGAAAACATGACAGGGCCTTCCTTAGATACGTAATGGGTGCTATTTTAGGGGCCCCATTAAATCCAATCCCCAAGTATGTAAGAGGTTACACAGTACTTATAGAATGATGCTTGAAATTTGAATTAACTTTTTTTCTTAACGCAAATGTTTTCCTCTCTCTTTGCATTGATCTATAATAATGTGAATGAGAATAGATTCTGAGACAGGATGGGAGGAGAGGGTATGAATGGCAAGCTTTTAGAAGTGGGAAAGGCATGTATTGGAAGTACGGACATAAAATCTGGGGCTGTTTTGATGGAGATTTACAGCCTTGTTGGGGTGTTGGGGAGTATGAACCCTAATCTTACAAACAAGCTCATGGAAAAAGTGATCTCTAATCTTGACAAGTTGCTACAAGGACAATACTAGACAGCCTCTGTTGGCAGGTAATTAAAGGGTGTCTGAGGTAGCAGAGGTCGGTAAAGGTGGCATTTGTGACTATAGAGTTTGTAGGATCATGGGAGAGAGCTTGTTCTCGGGCCTGGATGACATATACACTGCAGGTATACAAGAGTCATTATATGGCAGAAATTCTGTCTTTAGTGGGCATCAAAATCTCTTGAAGAACTTCTTACAACTCAGATTGCTGACCCCACCCCAAGGGTTTTATACTGTGGGTGGGACCTGAGATTCTGCAATTCTAACAAGTCCCCAGCAGATGCTCATGCTGCTGGTCTCAGGGAACCATACTTTGAGAATCACTGCTTTAAGGAGCAGTTTCAGGTGGGTTTGGCCTTTGTCCATCCTTTGCAGTTACCCCAGAGAAGAGATTTCCAAGTGGAATCATTTAAATTGCAGGGGTTTTGATGTGATTACCACTTAACTTTTCTAGGATGCTTTACTTTTTCTCTTCTTTAGAGTGAACCTGAGCCTGTGTTTGATAGCCACCCTCCAAAGTAGAATGAAAATTCTGAAAGGTCATCAAATCGCCTTGTCAAGTCACTCCCTCCAGGTTCCCAGATGCCCTGCCTTTTTGGGGCATTAGGCTCCTCTTAATATTTTTAGGTGAGAGAGGGCCTGCATTCCTCTCTGTACCCCTATCCTCTCTCAATCTGGGGCTTTCTGAAAATGCACTTCATCTTCCCAGACATTTATACCAGAGTAAAATACGTTAACAGAGGCCAGCGGCATCACTGATCTCCAACCAGGAAGCGTTCAGACGTTAGGAAACACGGGCGAGCAAATGTTTACTGACCGTGTAATTAATATGATGCCTTGCCCTGTCTATCGGCCTTTAGTACCGTATTTCCTGTTCAAGGCAGTGGAAAGTGAAAATATTAGTTGCTGTTTGACCAAAGAAACAAGTGTCTTCCAAATGAACACATGATCTATTAGTCCTGCCAAGTGTTCCCATGGGAACAGGCATTTGACTTTGTTTTACAGCTAATTTCTTTCTTACATCAGGTTCCCAGACACATCAAATGCCTTGCATTTGAGGTTGAAGTCAAGATTTATAGTCCAGGCTATAGTGTAATTCAATGTCAAACAATTCTGATAACATAAGGGCTGGAAGTCAACCATTTTCTCATGGTTTCTCATAAAAAAAGTCATTTTAGTCAGATTGAGTTTGAATAGAGAGTATGTCTCTGTGATGTGATGGATACTCCTTACCCATGAGCCCCTGCAAAGAAGCTGGCTCCTTTCTTTTGCTACTGTAGCAATGGAATAATCAAATGGACTAAGTGGTTCCTGGTTGATGCTATTGTTGGCTAATCCAGTGGTAGTTGTTGCTTTTTTCTCTTTGGAATTCAAAGGGAGAAAACGAAGCCCAAACAGTTTCTCCTCTGATAGAGCATTGTAGCTCTCCTAATTGTTCTTGATTTCTTTTCCTTGTCCTGTTACTGGCTAAACTTTTCTCTGTGGTCCACACATCAGGAAGGTCTATTTCCCTAGAGGAAACCCACCACTTCTGCCAAGAGTAAGTTGGAAAAGAGGGTGTTTTATTTGGTTCTTGTCTATAGACTTGTGAGTTTGCAGACCCTTGAAGATGGAAGGACCTTAGGGATTACTTAAAATAAGTCCCTATTTTACAATGGAAGAGGAAGGTGGTCAAGTGATTTTCCTTAGAATGGCACAGCCAGCTGGGAGCACGAGTGAGTGTCTTCTGATCTCCCCCCACATGTAGTAGCTTGGGTTTTTAATAAGTGGTGGGGTAAGGAGACAGGGACAAGGTCTTTCTTCCTGTAGCCAGATACTCTATGGGTTAGTAAAGAACTGATCACTTATTGACACAAGGAAGCTGACCATGCACATCTCTGAACAGAGCTGATGTCCTGCCAATAACACTTCAAAACTCTTGGGAAGAGACCTCTACTTGTTATCTGTGGAGTAAAATTGCCTTGAGCTTTCTGTAGAGGAGTGGAAAATGAAGGAGGAGCTGAGAATTGCTTTAGGACACTATGGAGGGAAGGGGAGTCCTTCACAGGACATGCAGCACAGTGTCCATTCTCCTCTCAAAATTCTCAGATGAAGGGAATAAAAGGAAGACAAGATTAATAAACCACAAGAAATTCTGAGACATTGATGTGGATGGCTACAGATGCAGATTATTTTTCTTTTGGCATAAAACAAATAAAAATACAACAAACACACCCATCACGTGGAGAAATTTGGGTCCTAGAGGCCTTGCAATTTGAACAGAACAAAGAAGAGACAGAGCTTGGGCTCTGGGGAAGCACATGGCCAATAATCTCATTGCGACAAATAGAATGAGTAACCGCAACACTAATGATGATAAAGACAGAGCTTGGGGTAGCGGAGAGGAGGCCAGTTGCTTCAAAGTGTCATGTAGACCTAGCCTGAGTTAGCAACTGTAGATATTAGTGAAAAAAAAAAAAAATTCAGTCCCTAAACAAAACTGTTGTGAGCATGGCTTCTACACTGGTTATCCTGGCATATAGCAGTTCTGCTCAAAGTGTGGTTCAAGGACCACAAAATCAGAGTCACTTGGGGGTAGAGCCCAGAAATCTGTTGAAACAAACTCTCAGGTTGAGTCTTGCTTACTCTAGAATTTGAGAAGCAGGGGCAAAAAGAACTTGTGCTATGTATGAGTGACGGCCAGCTTGTGAAGTGAGTGAGCGTTTGTTGCAACAATATGAGAGGACTTGTTGCTTGAATCTACTGTTTTTTTTCCCCTTAGATACATGGTTATGAAGATAGAGGGAATACTGAAGAGGAATTTACTTTTCCTCCTTTGTTCAACTGGGAATTGATTGTAGGAATTGTTAGTTAACTCTAGGTCATTTAATTCAATCCACAGTTCAACTGCATGTTTCTCAGCACAAGAAGGAGCTGACTGTTGAGGTTCCATGCCATCTTAGAACCCAGAAACCGGAGAGGGGGAATATAAATGTTTTCCCAATTACAATTTTCAGTCTCTACCTGTAGACTTACTGTAGTTTTCGATAAAGAAAAGTATATCTGTTTTTTCAGCTCCTGATTTTAAAACTTGGCTCTGCTATTTAAAAATTGGATTTCCCTGCATAAACTGCATATCCTCTTTCAGCCTCTGTGTTTTTATCTGAAAAAGTGGAAGGATAATGACTGCCTTATAACAAATGCTATGTGAGGATTATTAACCCTAAGTAAGGTGGTGTAAACAAAATATCTAGAACAAGGTTAGCCTGTGGTATTTCTCAGTAATGAGGTATTATAATTACGGTGATATTTGATGTAAACAGCACTGATTCTGATTCACAAAACTGATAAAGTCAGAAGGTACCAGTTTTTTCCCTGAGAACTTCTTTTAGGGGTACTAACATAAATTTGATGAAGTATAACATAAATTTAGTAAGGGATACAGATCCAAAGTGTGCAGAACCATGAGTTTCACAAAGTGAGAGCAAACCTGAACTTAACCCCAAAACCAGAACGTTTTCAGCATCCAGAGTTTCCATGCTCAGTTCACCATATCCCTAAGAACAGCCACTGTTCTAACTTCTAGCACTTGACTAATTTTTCTTGTTTTTGCAATTTTATTTACAAGATTCATAGTGTGTGTGTTCTTTTGTGTATGGCTTCTTTTACTCGTGTGTGTGTGTGTGCGTGTTTGTGTGTGTGTGTGTGTGTGAGAGAGAGAGAGAGAGAGAGAGAGAGAGAGAGAGAGAGAGAGAGATTCATCCGTTTTGTAGCCTTTTAGTATAGACTGTTGATTCTTATTGCTAGATGACCTTTATTATAGAAATATACTACAACTTGTTCATTCCATTCTTGTGGGTTCTTGTGTTGTTTCTAGTTTTGGCTATCATGATCAGTACTCCATGGACTTTTTTTTAGCATGTCTTCAGTGAACTAGTGTGCATGTATCTGCTGAGAATACACTAGGAGTGGGACAGTTAGGTCATAGGATATACTCATGCTTAGTTTAAATATCACCAGTTGTCCAATCGAGTTGTATAGATGAACATTCCTACCAGAAGGGAATAAGCCTTCTACTTGCTCTTCTTTCTTATCAACACTCGGTCTAGTCTGCTTGTTCTTGTACACATGGAATTTCACCAGGATTTTAATTTGCTTTTCCACGATTAATAGTAAAGCTGAGCACCTTTTGACTTAGCTATTTAGCTATCCTCTTTTGAAAAATGTGCATTCCAACCTTTTGTCCATTAAAAAAAAATCATGTTGTCCTTTTCTTATTGATTTGTAAGCATTTTTATATATTCTGAATATCCATCCTTTGCCAAATGTATTTTCATTTTTATTATTATCATTTTTTAAGATGTGAGGTACAATTCAGGGTTAGGTATACAAATGTTCATTATGCAGGTACCCTTGTTGATGAGTGTACCTCCCTCACCGGCGGTTTCCCACTCTGCCAATGCCAGATGTACTAATTTCAAATTTCTTCTCCTATTCTGTGACTTGACTGCTATCATCTTATTAAAATTGTCATGGCTTTTAATTTTCTTAGGGTTGCCAGAAAGATATAAGGCTGCCAGTTACATTTAAATTTCAGATAAAGAACACATAATTCTTAGTATGGTCATATCTCAAATATTGCATGAGAGGCCCCTATTGTAAAAATTATTCATCATTTATGTAAAGTTCAGATGTAACTGAGAATTCTGTGTTCTTATGGCTACCCTACTCAGAAGGCTTTTTTCTCACTGAGACACAAGCCTTTTCAAGAGTGGCAACACTGAGCCCTGATGGAGGAATGGGGCACTTGCTTAATCAATTCGAGCATCTTAGTTTTAAAGTCCCATCAAACAAACACCACAGGATTTTTAATATATATATTTTTTCAGTAAAGGTCTCACTCTGTAACCCAGACTAGAGTGCAGTGACACAATCATGGCTAACTGCAGCCTCGACTTCCTAGGCTAAGGCAATTCTTCCTCCTCAACCTCTCGAGTAGCTGGTGCATGACACATGTCTGGTCATTTAAAAAAATTTTTTATAGAGAGAAGGTCTCACTATATTGCCTAGTCTGGTCTTGAACTCCTGAGCTCAAGCCATCCTTCTACCTTGGCTTCCCAAAATGCTGGGATTATACAGGCATGAGCCATTACACTCTGCCTAAAACTTCTTTTTTTTCCTTTTAAACATCAACTCTTTATCTTCCAATTAAAGTACTCCAAAACAGTTACTATTGAACAAATGCTCTTATAGTTGTGGCCCACTTCCATTTTGACTTCTTTCTCCTCTTTGACTCTGATCTATGAACTTCAGTGTCCAGTGGTCAATATGAGTGCAAGTCGAAATGGAAAGTAATTGATTGTCTCAGTTATCACCTCTGTTTGCTTCCCTCAGGCTTCTTAACCACTTTCCTCGAAGTCAAGGTACTTTTTTTTCTTCCTTCTACTTGCCACTTCATGTTCACTGAGGGAATGGTAGCTTGGAAGTAAAGTACGAGAAAAAATGCAGTTCCTGTGGCTGAAGCAGATGATGTGGATCATAAGTAGAGATGATGCTGAGGAAGATGATGCCTGTGCAGAGTAGGGAGAGCTAAGAAGACTACAACAGAAGACTTATGAAAGAGAAAGGAAATAGGACAAGAAGGTTTTATTCAATAAACATTATTTGAGCAAATTGCTTCAGCCTTCTGCCAAGATTCTAATAAATAAATCAGAGAATAAAATAAAATTTAGGTTCATAGTGGGTTAAGGAAACAGAATTGTCCTCTAGAATCTGAAAAGAATGTCATAGGTCATAGGGCAAAGAAGAAAATATGTGTCACACAACAGGAGAAAAAGACGATGGGAATCTAATTGAATACAGGACCCCCAGTCAGAAAATGTTCTAGAAAAGAAACTCAGTCTGGGTCTGGCCTTGAGTTCTACATCATTGTTAAGCTACTGGGCGATTTAGTTAGTATCCTTGCCCACCCATTTTTCCCAGGTCTCATTTTCTCAGCTGTGACTTGAAGACATTGGTCCTCATAATTCAAAGTGTGGTTCCTGGGTCAGCAGCATCTGCAGCATCTGGGAACTTGTTAGAAGTGCAGAATCTACCTAAGCCTGTAATCCCAGTACTTTTGGAAGGCCAAGGCAAGAAGATTGCCTGAGCTCAGGGTTTTGAGACCAGCCTGGGCAACTTAGTGAGACCTCATCTCTACAGTAAATATATATATAAATAAGCTGGGTGTAGAAATGCACGCCTGTAGTCCCAGATACTTGGAAGGCTGAGGCTGAAGGATCACCTGAGCCCAGCAGGTTGAGGCTGTGGTGGCCATGAGCTTACCACTGCACTCCAGCCTGGGCAGCAGAGACTCCAATTCAAAAAAAAAAAAAGGACTCACATCTGCAGTCCCAGAACCTGGGGAGGCCGAGGCAGAGGATTGCTTGAGCTCAAAAGTTCAAGATCAGCCTAGGTAACATAGTGAGACTTCTCTCTACAAACATATTTTTAAAATATCCAGGCGTGGTGATGCCCACATGTAGCCCTAGCTACTAGGGAAGTTGAAGTGGAAGGATTGCCTGAGTCCAGAATGTCGAGGCTGTGGTGAGCCATGATCATGCCACTGTACTTCAATCTGGGTGACAGAGTAAGAACTCGACTCAAAAAAAAATAAATAAATAAAGGAAATAAATAAATAAATAAGAAAATAAAAAAGAAGTATAGAATTATGGGCTTCTTTCTAGATCTGTTGAATTGGAATTTCTGAGGACAGGGCTCTGAAATTGGTTTGTTAACAAGTCCTTCAGGTGATTATGTAGCATTCTAATGATGGGTAAGTACTGCACTACTCTAGTGTATTTCAAATTTTAACATGCAGAAAGCTTTGTTAAATACAGATTCTGGTTCCCATTGTCTGCAGAAGGCCAAACACACTTTCAGTTGAAGCTGATGCTGCCGGCAGGTGGATCACACTGTGAGCAACATGGTTTGGAGTGCTCTTTTTGAATTAGGTTTGAAAAGCTCCTTTTGAATTTAAAAAAATGAGAAGAGACTGTTAAAGAGAAAACTGGCACACACACACACAAAATCTACATCAGTAGCCCCATTTGTATTCATGTAGACAATCATGCTTATGGGGCAGATTTTCTTAGCAATTTTTGTGTTGTCCTAAAGAGGAGCAAAAGACAAAATAAACTATTTCTGTATCTAATCTATTAAAGTGTGTTTATGCTTTTAAAATAGGACTATTCTAGAAAAATCTGTATAGAAATTAGCTTCCTGATTGTCATTGTCCTCCATAGCAGAATATGTGTAGTATTCTTTCCCCAAATCATGAACTCTTATGAGTTTGTATATGTGCAAGACCCACCCACCCATAAGTGTTTGTATACAGATTCTTTCCCTCTCTCTCTCTCTCTCTCTCTCTCTCTCTCTCTCTCTCTCTCTCACTCTGTCTCTCTCTCACACACACACACATACACACACACGAGCTCCTGAGTCGTAGCAAGGCAGGACAGATTCCTGAGCCAGTAGAGGCCACAAATGTCCTGGCCCTAGCTTAGCTCCCAGGCCTGAGGAATCCCAGTCTGTACCACATTTAAATAAGGCAAACCCCAGGCTCTTAGAGTTCAAGCTGCAGGAAGTGGCAGGAAGCTCCTGGCAAGCAGCCCCCAGGCCTGAAGCTTGACTTGGGGAGTTTAAATGCACAAACTGTCCAGAAAATTGTCATGGTAGAGGAAAGCTGGTCTGTCTTCCACTAGTGTGTGGCTGTTGGGGGGTTGGGTTGTGCAGAGCAAGAGAAAAAGGTCAACATGATGCTAGATGGGAAAGGGCCTTTTGATAGAAGGAGAGACATGAATGGGGATAAAAGGATGGATGAGAAGTTTATTTTGTCAATACTGAAGATGATGATGTTGATGATGAGGCGGATGATATACATTTTGAACACTTTAGGTGACAGTTTCTTTTTTAAAGCTTCGTGCATATTATTTAGATCTCACAGTAGCTTTGAAATCTGGGCTCTATTATGAATTCCATTTTATAGATGAGGAAATGGAGGTCACAGATAGATTAAGTAATTTCCACAAAGCCATATGGTAATGAAATGCTGAAAGCTAGTAACAAGCTAGAGAGTATTTCTCTAAAGCCAGCATACTTTATATTTCTTAATGCCTACTGGATCAAATATGGGTTGGAATTTGTATAACTTAGTATGGGGTAGTGGGAAGAATTCGAAAATTGGAAGTAGAAATGTTTCTTCCTAACATTGCCACTGGTTAGGTGGATGTGGTAAGGTGATTATAAAAATGGCCCCAAATCTTCCTTTCTTCTGTAACCCATTCCTTGTGATGTGACTTTTCAGCAATTCCCAGCAAGAGGTGGAAACTATATCCCTGCCCCTGGAATCTGGGTTGAACTTGTGACTTGCTTTTGTCAATTCAATGCTGCAAAAGTGAATTCTGGGTTTCAAGAAGATTTTCATGCTTATGTTGACTCTCTTGGAACATGAAACCAAGTCAAGGTTAACTTGTTAGATGATAAAAGGCACATGGCCTAGTACTTCCGTTGCCCCTGGCCAGCAACTACCCAGCCATAAGATACAGAGTGAGACCATTCTTCCCTCTACTGATTTGCTATGAATGCACATGGTCAACATCAGCTGATCTTGGCCCTGATCAGGAAGACTGATTAGCTGACCCACAGCCTTCTAAGTAACAATTTTGGTTGTTGATTTAGGGCTGCAAATTCAGGTTTTCTGTACGGAAAACCTTACAGAATTCTGACAGAACAGCACAGATGAGACCATCCTCCAAACATGTCATAATCCCTTCATTCTCATCTTGATAGGATATGATGTCCTTTTCAGCTTTGACAAGAACTTGGTACCACTTTCTTCTCTATGTTACAGATAGATGTTTGTCCGGTGGATACAAGAATTAATTCTCAGGGCCTGATATAACCTGAAATCTACCACGTGAACATGTTAGCAGCCCACCATGTTGGATCTTGTCTCTATCCCGTACCTTGACCTCCTATTCATGGTCTTCTCCTGCCTTCCAAATATTACTCAGTAACCCGCCATCATCTCACATGTGGTTTGTCTCTTTGAAGCTTAAATAGTGGCATCTTACATTTTGCTTACCTAGGAGTGGCCAATGAGTTTGACTTTCCAAAACAGAGACCCAGAGGTTGTGAGACAAGCTCACTCATTAGATACAAGAAAAGCAAAGACGTCTTTATGTAAACCTCCAGGAAGATAGTACATATTTTGGAGACTTACCATCACATACGTAGGCAGATAAATGATTGGCTGATGATAGATAGGTTGCTTTCTGCTGAGGATGAACTTTCTCTAGCTATTAATGATGTTAATTTAAATTCTGGGTGGAAGATTATCTAATCTGGTAACTATAACATAGGTTCCTTTAACTGATGTGTGAAGGGATAAGATTTTCTCTGTCTCCTAGAAAGGGAAGAAAAAGGATCCCAGTTGTGTTGGTAATTGCCTCACTGAAGTTCTCTGAGTGTGCCACATGTGTGTGGTTTAGCTGGCGACCGTGGTGTCTGTATGTATGTGGTCATAGATTTGTTATAACTTCTTGTCTGCCAAGGCAAGACCACCAGTTCCATTTTAATTCTAAGTTAACCTCAGGCTGGAGCCAATCCACACTGCTTGAACATAAATGCTGACACTTGATCCACTCATCCTCCTTGGCCCCACAATTTGTTGTTTTTTTTTTTTCTTTCTTTCTTTCTTTTTTTTCTTCCTCAAGGGAGTTTGAACATTTGTTAGCTATCCAAAACCAACACTTCGTGTATAGGACAGAGTGATTACATAATCCTTTATAGGTTCTTATAGTTTCACTATATCGAAAACGTTGCAGCAATGTTATAAAATGTTTCAAACTGAAGAGCAATTTCTAAATGACATACTTGGAACTAGGACATCAAGTTTTACTGTGGGAATCATTTCAACTCTTTTGAGAAATGGACTCACTATCCTAAGAGGAGTGCCCTCTTTTTAATGAATGGCTTCATACAGGCTTCTGTTCGCTGTTTCCTTTGAAATAAAAAAGTTAGGATTTGTTTCTACATCCTGATAGTGCAAATGTAGATGACAAGATGACATTATATGAGAAAACTTGAATTACCTTGTTTTTAAAATTTTTAATTGTTCATTAAAGGAAAAGAGGAAATTAGTCTGCTAAGCATTTCAAACCTGATAGCTAATTGGTGTCCTGCCCATGTCTATGACAGGATTTTCATCTTTAATGCCTAAATCTGAATTGAAACCTCCTAATTTTTGGGCTATTTAAGCATTTGTGAATTTGACAGAGTGGGAAAATGTTTACCCTAAATGTCTTGTGGCATGCTAATATGGTGGCCTATGTCCCTTGGTTCAATTGTAAAAGTTACTTGATATAAATATATTTCTATATTTGAAGTTGTAGTTGTTCTCCAAGACTGCCTGCCCTCTTTCCAGAAAACTTGCTTGGTGACTTGTTTGCAGAAGTAACAAGTTCGACACTGTGAAATTGCCAAGGATTTCTCTCTTAGTTACTAACCAAGTTTTACAAACACCACATTATCATGAGTTAAAAATAATTTCTATTGGGATGATTGGAAAAGAATGCTTACCACTAAAAATACTGGGAGTGTTGTAGGTGACTCTGAAAAGAGCACTGGTGCTTTCAGATGATCACATCCAAATTCCTACTTGAGTGCAAAATTCAGTCCCTCCAGGATTCCTCTGAGATGGAATACAGTTGAGAAGATGTCAAGGGCAGAAAGGAAAACTTGAACTTGTCAGAGGATCGGGGTAAGAACTCCAACTCTTATTTTAACACTCTCCTGGTGGTACAGCAGCTGGTTATATTATTCAACCTTATCCATGCCCCAGTTTCTTCATCTTTAAGTAGGAACAATATATATCTACTTTCTGAATGGACAGTTTGAATGGGAATTATATTAGATACTCTATGCCAGTGCTTGTTTTGGCTTCCTTGTTTGCCTCTCTACCACCTGCCTTCTCATCCTCTGTTACAAAATACATTTCACACTTCCTAACACGGCATACTAGGCCTTCCACAGTCTACCCTGTCTACCTTCTAACTGAGTCTTTCACCAAGCCCTCTATCTGACAGGCTCTAATTTCTGGTCACACTATACACTGCTGTGCCTCATGGATCATGCCATTCCTTATGCTGAAATGCCCCTCCATTTCCACTTCCATGGCAACCCCCACCCTGCCTTTAAGGATCAGCTCAAACATCACTTTATCTCAGATGCTTTTTCTTGACTGACCCATCTCTCCCTGGTTTCCTTCAGCCTTTATTTATACTGCTAGCCTAATGTTCTTATCTTTTCTTGAGCACTCACCTACTGTATTTAAAAATGATACTACTGGCACTACCATTATTTCTCTAGTGAATTCACCTGCGTATCTTTCCGCTTTGTTGGCTCCTGTGATTCCCAGTTTTATTAAGTTCTTATTTTCAATCAGAATTTTGAAAAAGTGATTCAGTTTGGTCACATTTAGATTGGGCCGATAAGACATATGAGGGGGTGACCCCCCAAAAAACCTGAAGTTATCTTTTGGAGTGTGGGCCCTTTGTAATACAGGCTTTCCCCACTAGGTAAGTGTTTTATGAACCCTTTGGCAGCAGTGTACAAGCTAGCATTGTTGTGAGAGGCTGCGTTTGGCTTCAGTTAATTTTTTTTTTTTTGGAGATTCTTTCAACATGCTTGCCCATTTCATGATGGGTGATTTACAAGCATACCTGCCCACATCATGCTGCTGAGTGATCAGCAGTTTTTGACTAAAAATGTCATGACCCCCATGCCCCACCTTCCTTATTCACCCAATCTTTCCCTAAATGACAGTTTTTTTCCCCCAGATGAAAAAAGTTCTCAAAGGGAAACATTTTGCCCATGTGGAAGAGGTGAACCAGAAAAACAGCAGGAGCACAAAAAGGCATCAAAATTGATGAGTTCAAAAACTGTTTTGAGCAGTGAAAAAAAGTGTCTCAATAGGTGTATTGCATCAAATGGAGAGTACTTTGAAAGTGATTGAAGTCTAAACATGTAAGAATAAATATACAATTTTTAAGAAAGAAATTCCTGTTTATTTTGAGTCCCCTTCATATATAGACAGAAATCGTTGAACTTTGCTGATAAGAGGAAGCCTAGAATTCCAAGCCAACTCTTTCATTTAATAGATGAGGAAAATAAGCCAAGAGAAAATGATAGGCTTGAAAAAGTCAGCAAAACTAGACCCAGATTATCTGACTTCCAGCCCAGCGGCCTTCCAAGAGAGTAGGAGACTTGATGAGGAATAGTTGACTCAGAAATCAACATCTATTTTCCTTCTTTTGCTAACAATTCTTTGCATTTTCCTTTGGGGAGTTATGTCTGCTCAGTTATCAATCCTGCTAGCCCCCTGAGAGGGATACTTCTCTAGCACTGAGGGTGGACACATGACCTAGGTCACAGATGAGTTAGTGTGTTCTATACCCTTAACTATAGTGTTTGGTTTGTGACAGGCATGAAATTCAGCTTGGCTCAGTAAGATTCAATTCCAGAACTTTTGCCTGGATTGCTATGAGGATCACTCTGTGATATTATTAGCCATAAAGATGGTATTGGCAGTTGAGAGTCACCATGGGGAGGAGCTTAGTTGAAAGTGAGGCTAGCACATGGAGAAGAGAACTCAAGAAGGAGGGAAGAGGTGGGAGAGAGGAAAGGAAAAAATAAGCAAGAGAGAATAAGAGTATGGAATACAGATGTGAGCTTCTGGATCCAGCTGTACTTGAAGCAGGAACCCCTGGAAGTTTTAGACACATGAGCCAGTAATTTTCTTTTTTGCTTAAGTCAATTTGGTTTGCGTTTTCTGTTGCTTGTGATTGAAAGAGTTCTAAATTATATATCCTCTAACTCTTTTCCTTGTTGCTCACTTCTGGAGAGATTCTTAATACCTCAATTCTAAAATTTTCTAATTTCGTTTCTCAAATGTCACTGCCTCACTCAGCCTCAATTTCTTCAAATTGTAATTGAAAACAAAACACCAAACTGACAAGCTTCTGCAAAGCCAAAGAAACCATTGAGAGAGCGGGGAGACAACCCATAGACTGAGAAAAAATATTTGGCAATTGTATATCTGACAAAGACCTAACATCTAGGATCTACAAGAAACTCAGATGTGCTGAAAAGAAAAAAAACAAACAAACAGTCCCATTACAAAGTGGGCAAAAGATATGAGTAGACACTTCTCAAAAGAAGACATATGAGCAGCCAACAGACACATGACAAAATGCTCAGTCTCACTAGTCATCAAAGAAGTGCAAATTTAAACCACACTGAGATACCACCTAACTCCAGTCAGAATGGCCATCATCAATAACTAAAAAAACAACAGATGTTGAGGAGGATGTGACGAAAAGGGACTTCTACACTGTTGGTGGGAGTGTAAACTGGTACAGCCTCTGTGGAAAACGGTGTGACGATTCCTAAAAGATCTAGAAATCGACTTCCCATACAATCCTGCGATTCCCCTACTGGGAATATACCTGGAGGAACTCAAATCATTCTATGAAAAAGATACCTGCACACACATGTCTATTGCAGCATTATTCACAATAGCCAAAACATGGAACCAACCGTGCTGCCCATCGAAAGAGGACTGGGTAAAAAAATGTGGTACATATACACAAGGGAATATTACACAGCCATAAAGAAGGACAAAATTATGAACTTTGCAGCAACTTGGATGGACTTAGAGGCTATAAAACTGAGTGATCTATCACAGAAACAAAAAAACAAGTATCACATGCTCTCACTCATAAGTGGACTTTGAACAACTATCATAATACTGTAAGAAAGGGATTGGCAGTTGCGAGAAACTACCAGGGGTGGAAGGGGACACCTCATCAACAAGGGTATCTGTGTAATGAACATTTGTATACCTAACCCTGAATTGTACCCTACATATTAGTAAAAAATGTATTAAAAAAATATAAAACATACACTACAGAAATGTAGATTATCCATTATCTAATTTATAGCTAGTATTTAAAGAATGCTTAATTTGTTTTAAGCAATTTTCTAAATACTTTGTATATGTTAACTCAATTATTGAAACAATACTCTTAATATTGATATTATCACTCATTTTACACAGTTAAGAAAGTTTAGGAAAATAGATACCATGTACCATACTTAAGTATAACAGAACGAAACAATGAAAGACATGTGGACTCATTTAGGTTCCCCTTCCTATTCCATAACTAATTGTTTTTATTTCTACTTTTTCATCCTCTTCCAAAGATGTACACCATTAATACGTTTACTTGCTGGATTCTTCTTATCTGCATTTGCTTATCGAGAAGAATAATTAACTATACATAATTCTTTTAACTTGCTCAATATTATTAAATAAGTATCCTCAAGGTGATTATATGGTCTTTGTAAACATTTCAATGATTATATTGTACTCAAATGACTGGATGCATCAACCAATTTAATTATTGCCATTTCTTGAGGGAAAAGTGTTGTCTTTGAACTTTTACAATAAAAAATTGCTACAAAAATCATAATTTTGGCATCAAGATTTTTCTTCAAAAAAACAAAACACTTGCTTTATATTAATATTTGGAAAGATAAAATAAGATATACTTGCAAAGCATAAAGCACCAGCACAGACTAGATGATGTGTTAATAGTATTTATTATGATGATTAAGAATCTGACACGTAATACTTTATTTGGATGCTTAGTGATTCTGTGTGTGTGTGTGTTGTTTTAAATTTCAAATGTAGGATTAAAATTTTAAAGTCATTTTGTAGGAGTGTTATCAAGATGCCTCCATTACAAGCATTGAGCATTGATATATTTATGTCAGACATTTTATAAATGCTCTTCTAAGCATTTTATAAATATTAATTCATTTAATTCACATAAATTGAGGACATGAGTTCCGGTATTGTTTCCATTTTACAGATGGAGAAACAGAGGCACTCATGGATCAAGCATCTTTCCTATTGTCACATAGTCATTAACTATGTTAATTATTAATGCATAGTTATGCAGTTAGAAGATTGAGCATCTTTTATCTTTTTCAATGCCACATAGCTAACACGCAACACCGCTGGGAATTGAGCCAGGCAGTCTGGTGCTACAGGTGATATTTTTTATCATGTGTTTTGTTGCCTCTTGACAAAGTTCCTGGACTATATTCCAGGAACCAACAGCATCGGCATCAACCAGGAACTTCTTAGTGATGCAAATTCTTGGGTTTATCCCCAGAACTACTGGATCAGAGGCTCAGGGAATGGGGCCCAGCAAAGTATGTGTTAACGAACATTTAGGTGATTCTGATTCAGGTTAAAGTTTGAGAACCCCTGCCCTACGTCATTAAATTTAAGCTGTAATTCACAAACTGGGTGCCTAATGATGCATTAGAGGAATTAACAGGTGATTCTTGGATGCCTACTACATGCTAATTACCATTGTACTTACGGGTGTTACCATGCAGAACAAAAATGGAAGTGTCCCGTGGGAAACCGTTCAATAAAGACATAAGTTAATACAAGATCCCAGCTTTCAGCTCTAATAATTCTAGGAAGAAAAGAAGTGTGTTACTAGAGCACAGACCATGGGTGGGTATGAGAATGGTAGATCTGGGTAGTGTCATTGAAATGATGTTTGAAGACCCACAAAGGCAATGTTTCTCAACTTGGCGGCATGTCACCATCACCCACAGAGGCTTAAAGATGCCAATCCTTGGCCACATCCCAGACCAGCCAAATCAGATAGGGGTGGGACCCAGGCATCCGTATTTTTTTTTAAAGCTCCTCAGGTGATTCCTATGTACAGTCCGGGTTGAGACTCCTAAGCTTGAGGCTGTGGAGGAGGTATTTAGGCTTGATGGAAAGGTGGGGCATATTGAAGTTAGAGTTAGAATAAAGAGGCATTAATCAACCAGCACAAAAAGGCTGAAAGGGCACAAGATTTGTCTATGTATAATGCTCTCATCTAACATATTGTATTTACTACATTGATAAATAAAACAAATTTGTTTCTAATTATGAGCTATCGCATTTAGAGAAGAAGACGTGCTCAGAGGATACTAACAGAAAATAGAATATAAAGGGAGGTAAGTTCTGGTATCTTATACATTTTACATAAAAAATTAAATAAATATTTATGGAGTAACTACTAAGTTCTTTCTACCAGATGCTCTAAAGACAAGCCTGAATTTGCATAGTTTTTCCACATTTGAGGTCTGCTGAGGTAATGCATCTGGGAAAACGTTTTTTATTTCAATGTACAATTGTAATGTGAATATGTCTGCATACCAGCCTAAGTAGAAAATAGAAAATACCTGTGAAATGTACTAGAAAATGAACTGATTCTGCTGACATCTTATTTCCAAGGCTATTTAAGTAACTGGATACAGTTTGTGGAAGAAAGAATATTCTCTAAGACTAAAATGTGAAAGATTGATTGCATTTTT
Organism: Tarsius wallacei; assembly: GCA_963574415.1. Lineage (NCBI taxonomy): Eukaryota > Metazoa > Chordata > Mammalia > Primates > Tarsiidae > Tarsius > Tarsius wallacei. The sequence goes on from CAUYQG010099314.1 coordinate 26,232, forward strand.
GGTCCCAATTAATAGAATCCTGTTATGTAATGAGGCTTCATAGCTGCTCCCTTGAAGAGGTGGGACCTTGACCCTGGAAGACGGACCTTGTGATTATCTTTGACCAATGTGTGAAAGGTGATGGTGCCAGCTCTAAGTTTAGGCCTCAGGGAGTCTTGCAGGATTCTCTTGCTTGGCTTTCTCACTGGAGGGTGAGAACGACCCATGACCCAGTCACCCTGTTGCTTCAGCCCACAGCTAGTCAACTTACAGACTTAGAGTCACCTAGGTGAACACTGGGACCAGAGATACATCATGGAGCCCAGCCAGGACAAGAAGAATTCAGTTTAAATCTGCAGAATCATAAGCTAAATAAATTGCTATCGTTTGAAGATGTGCTGTTTTGAGATGGCTTGTTATACATCAATAACTAACTGATAAAATAAGACAGAAAATTTAAAAATATTTTTACATAATACATTCTATGAAATGAGTCAGGAGACGCCTTCTGAACAATAAGCCTTGTGAGAACAATGCTAACTAAAAATAAATTTCTGAGTTCTAATGATATTTTCTCTAATGCCACAGTTAGCCTCTGTGCTTTTACTGTAACATGATTAGTGTAATATCAAATTAACCTGGTCCAAACCCAAGGCAGAAAGGTTTCTAAGTACCAACAAGATGTCTGTCTTGGTAGAAATGCGCATATGAAAGGGACATGTTGAGTTTGCTTTTGTGTTGCATGGTATTTTTGGCAGGATTAATTTTTGAGAGTCTCCAACACAAGTTTTTGTTTTTTTAAAAAATAATCATAGAATGCTGCTCCTCAATCCAAGGCCACAAACAATTTAGTTAAAGTTTATAAAATAGGACATATGAACAAGTCACTCTGTTTCCTTTACTTCCCAACGTGTGTGTGTGTGTGTGTGTGTGTGTGTGTGTGTGTGTGTGTCTTATAATGCATTTGCTTTATTATTAGTCTTGATAAACTCTGGGAGAGAAAGCCAGAGGTAACCCATGTGATCCTTCATGAAATGTCTCCCACACATCTTCCAGTGTGTGGGATCCCCTTTCAAGGCTCGTGTCTGAGTGCCATTTGCTGGTGGCCTTTCTCCATGAGTAAGAAAGCTGGGTCACTTGTTGGATACGAGAGATGAGAGTTTGAGAATCAACCTCACAACTACAGTTAGCTGGGTAGGTGTGTGTGTGTGTGGTGGGGGGGTGGCTTCCTACTCCAAGATTATATATTCCAAGTTTTGCCATTTTAATGATATCTATATATGTTTTCTATCTTTGAAGATACTTGTATTTTCATACATCAGAATGCCAAGGCTGAGAGATTAAAATTTTAAAAATAAGTTAAACTGTATTTTGATTTTTAAAAGCAGTTATTTGCTAAGTTCCTGAAACATCCACTCTCAGTAAGTGAAGGGGCCTATGCTTCTGAGCACTGCATTGGTTTGCTGACTGAGGGTGGAGTGATTCTTCCTTTGCCCACTTCTGCCAGCATTGTTATCCGCCACCCCTACAGTGCAGGCTGAGGGGACCATCTGCCATGGACTGTGGGCCTGTGGAAAGAGTTCACAGGCTCATGGGAAAGGCAATGCCCCACAGTGGAATTGAGACTGACTGGGAGGTAAGGAAACCTGGTTTTAATTCTTGTCCTCCTTTCACACAGTGATATTGTACAAGACACCAATGAGTTCCTGTTTCATCTAGACAATGAGAATGTTGGAGCTAGCGATCCCTTATGCTCCATTGTAACTACTTATTATGATAGTAACTGGGTGACACTGAATGGCCACTATATCTATGACTTTAATATGCTTCATTTCAAGAGTTAAAATATTAAATTAAAGAACTTTAAGATTGCCCTCCGCCCTGGTTCAAACTGAAAAAGTCCTTATGCTTTATGGTTCATAACCAGGTAGTATTTGCACTGAATGCCAATTCTGAAATAATCTAGAGGTATTTCCATTCAACATGTTTAAAGAAAAAATTCTGGTGCTTAAAAAGGTACGTTTCAATTATTTGTAGTTTTTACCCATATGTTCTTGGAATAATTAATGTGATTTATTGGTTCTGGAACTCCTTATCACAGGAGTTAGTCGGCCTTTTAGTAACTCCATTAGGCTATCTCTGAGGAAACATGTCCCCATGCAAAGGTTCAGTCAAGAAGTTTTATTGTTATCCAGATCAAGCTGCCCTTTTAAGAGAAGAAAGCTTTCCTTTTCGGGAAAAGATTTCTGATCAACTTTGCCTAAGGCTTAAGTAATGATTTATGGGTTTCACTTGACCTGTTTGTTATTTATCTAGGCAAAATGAGTTTTCTATTGATTGGATGTCTCCCCTGATTACATCTAATCTTTGGAGTGGGCTCTAAGGATGGAAGAAAGAGACATGATGAGACATGTATCTTCCTTTTCTCTGGGAAAGCTTGAGTGGAGGGCACGGTCCTTCCCTCCTTTTGTGGGTGGCAAACAGATGCATCACGTCCTGAAGTTTGTGTTATCAGATACGCCTTCGCTGATGTGAAGCACTTATAAGGACAATAATTTATGTAGAGAACTAACCCTTTGTGCTACATGACGTTTTATCCTATTATGCTGATATAACAGAACAGGGTAGTTTGTGTAGCAAATTCTTATAGCATTTTTGCACTGCTAACTTCATTCATATTCTGAAGTTTACAAATCTTCACGAAGACATCCAATAGGTATTTTGTGTATGTGTGCTTATTTTGTATTGAAGTATGACACACATGCAGAACAGTGAACATGTCATAAGTGGGTAGCTTGCCGTTTACAAACTGAATACACATGTAACCAATGCCCAGATCAAGAACAGTCATTTTCCAAACTTCCCCGAAAACTTTCCTTTTGCTCTCTCCCTGAACAAGTACAACCTCTCCCATGACTTCTAACAACATAGTTTGGTTTTGCTTATTTTTGTTTTGATATACAATGGATCTTCCGTGTCTGGCTTCTGCCACTTAACAGTATGTGTGTAGGATTCATCCAGGTTGTTGCAAATGGTTATAGATCGTACTCGTTGTGTGGTAGTTCATTGTATGAATATGCACTGCTCACCTATCTATTCCACTGTTGATAGGCATTTGGGCAATTTCCACTTGGGAGTTATTATGAATAATGCTGCTAAGAACATTCTGATGCTTATCTTCCAGTGGGAACATGTCCATAGTTCTCTTGGGAAGGTGCCGAAGTGTGAAATGGCGAGGTCACAGGTATACATTTTTAAAAAGTATATTAGAGTTGGGCATGCAGAATTGATTGGATTACAAAACCAAAAGTTAATTTTGAAAATTTTTTTGTAGCCTGAAGTGCTGTTTGGGGAGAAATAAATAATGTGAAGAATAACATTTTTATTCATGGGAATAAATGTCATGTCTTCAGAGCTAACATTGCCAGTTCTTACGTCTGAATAGCAGGATGTTGAGTGTGCTGACATGGTCATTTTCTGCTGGGCTGTTCCCAGCCCAGTGTTCCTGCCACATAAACTCTTCTAGCCCAAGCCTAGCAAGAGTTGCAGGAAGTGGCATCAGCTCTTTTGTGTTCTTTTCCGGCACCAGGTTGCTCATCTCTCCCTGTGCCCATTTGAGGTAATTTACTGACAGTTGTCAAGATGAATCATGGCTCTTTCTCAGACACACAAGGAGACCAAGTTTGTGACTAATCGACAAATCCTCTGGACACAGGCTGAGCCACCAAGAGTCACCCTTGTCCAGGCAAGTTCAGGCCTGGGCTGCCACTCCAACAGCCAGAGGGGAAAGCAAACATTGGCAGAGCAGCTCTGTTTATTTGCTTCTCTGATTTTGAAGACACGTAGCTTTCTCTTGCTCTCTCCATTTCCTCCAACAAGTTACATTAGCTTATTACAGCCCTCAGTATTTGTCTTCCCGTTCATGCGTATGCTCTGAATCTAAGGAGTGTGGGCATAAATGGAAAACTCAAGGCTAGTCCCAGTGGTCTTCGAGCACTGCTATCTTCTTGCCTGCCTTTCATTCTCCAGGAGCCCCCCCCCAACCATTACTTTGCACAGATGTCACTGGATTAAAATAAAGAAGACTTGAAAGCATTAAATATGAATATGATATGAGGAGGGAGAAGACGAGTCTTTAAGTGGTAGGTACTGATTATTTGCACAGATGTTTCAGGTCTCCTAAGATTTCCTTGGAAACCATTTTTCTGATTGTCCCAAGTTGGCTTTCTCAGATATATTACTGTAGAGTTGTGTGTGAATGTGTGTTAATGGGATGTCTGTACTAGGTTTTCTGTGATTATGTGTGCACAGTCAGTTCCTCAGCATCTCCATGGAACCAATCTTCAAAATTACAAAGAAAAAAATGATATTGGTGAGCTACTAGCAGGTATTTCCTCGTGTGTGAATTGGGTGACATTTTTAATTTCTGGAATTGCCCTCTTTATTTTGCAACATTCTTCTGCCTTGCAGCCACTCAGAAAAAGCCTTGTACCCCTGTCTGAAGGGTAAAAGAGGTGGAGGTTTAAATTAGTTTCAAGGGACTGGACAATTTCATTCTCACCTACTGAAAGCACCATGTTTGTTGAAGAGAAGCTTTCAGAGTGAGCTCAATTAAGCCCAGAAAGTTTGATTTAACTTGTTTTTAATTGTAACTGGTTATTTTTTCTGGCACTGAGCCACCCAGAATTTCATCTGTGAGTTCCCCAGATAACCTCCATCTATTTTCCCAATTTTCTCAGCAATATTCAGAATTCCACTGCAGTGGAAACTTCTCCTCCTGATCTTTCTTTTTGGTGCTCTTTACATTATTTGGAAGCAGGGAGGTTGGAAGGTATCCTCTTGGTGAATTGCTGGGGGTCTGCTGGAATCCTCGTCACCGATCAACAATCTGTCTCCAGAGGTCAAAGTTCTTTCCTGTAGAACTGAAGAGCTCTAACAATGGCAGACCCCATCTCTGTATTCAGTAGTTCATTTTTTGTCTCAAACTTCAGTCAGTTATTACCTGATCATTATTACAAAGAAGAGCCTTTTACTATATCTGATGGAAAAAGAGATGGGGATGAAGGAGTTAGTATCAGGGAAATATGTGCCATTAACCTACCATACAATGACTTGCATAGAGTGGTCCATGGACCAACAGCAAGAACATCACCTGGGCACTTCTTAGAGAAACTCACCTACTGAACAGAAATTCTGGAGCTGGGTCTAGCAACTGGTGTTTTAGCCAGCCTTCCAGGTAGGTCTACAGTCTTGGATCAATTCTCACCAAAAATTTCCTTTGACAATCTTAAATATTAAGACTGCAAACTTTGGAAGAAGTATCTCTGAGTTTTTCTTTTCTTTACTTTTTTTTTTTTTTTGCCATTTGCTTTTGGTTTTCAGTGGTGATAACTTTTAAAAAAAAATTTTATTTTAAAGATGATGGGTACAATTCAGGATTAAGTATACAAATGTTCATTATGTGGGTACCCTTGTTGATAAGGTGTTCCCCCCCTCCCCTGGCAGTATCTCACTACTGCCAATCACTACCCCGCCCCTGGTAATTTCCCACTACTGACAATCCTTTCCTTATAGTATTACAATAATTGTTCAAGGTCCGCTTATGAGTGAGAACATGTGATACTCAGTTCTTTGTTTCTGTGATAAATCAGCATTTTATAGACTCTAAGTCCATCCAAGTTGCTGTGAGGTTCATAATTTTGTTCTTCTTTATGGCTGCATAAAGTGGTGGTAATTTGTACTGCAAGTAAGATGACAGGTATAAAATAAACCCAAGTAAAATATGAGCTGCAATTTCCTTAAGCTTGAGCTCTCTCTTTTCTTCAGGGGAAGATCTATAGAAGAGCTACTGTGAAGTATATTGAATATTTATTCCCGTACTTTGTATATATTTTAAAAAATGATTAAGTCTCTAATCTCAAGATTGTAACCTGAATTGCCTTCTAGACTAAGCTCTCTCTCTTTTGTTTTTCTGAATAAGCTTTCTAACTGCCTTTTTTTGGTGTTTTCTTTTTCAGTTACTTCAAAACAGTGTTTTGGTTTTCTTTTTTTTCCTCCTGTTTCTTTCTGGAAATTTTCCCTAGGGCATCCTTAATTATGGGCCTCTTTTGAGTAAGTATGACAACACAAAATTCTGGGTTACAATAGGAAAGAATAGAATTTGGAAGAAGGCTTTCTTACCACTGCTATGTCAGCAAGTCTTGATAGGTGTTCCACAGCGTGTCTACTTCAGGGTCACTAAAGGATGGAAAGGTTCACTTCTCGAAACCTCAAATTGTCAGATTGGGGAGGAGAAATCATGGAGGAACAAATCACCTTGTGTTAACTTCCTTGCCAAATTTCTAGAAAGTTTAATGACTATCCACTTAATTATTACTTGGTCAACTCCTGGTTAGTGTACAACAGTTTACCTCTATCTGAAGAATGTGCAAGAGTTTTTGGAATGTATATTTCCACTTTTTGAGTAGGTGGTAATGTTGGCATCTGACTTTCAGAATTTCATTTATCCTCAAAGCAAGTACAGTAGAAATCGATCACTTCCCAGTTTAGCATTAGATGAAAAAAAAAGTAGTTAATCCTATTCTGATAGGAGTTAGGTGTTGGGAAAATAACTAAAATACGATCAAATGAACTGAAACTTTAGAAATTGAGTGAGCAGCCGGGCTCGGTGGCTCAGCCTGTAATCCCAGTGCTTTGGGAGGCTGAGGTGAGTGGATTGCCTGAGCCCATGGGTTTGAGACCGGCCTGGGCAACTTGACGAGACATCATCTCTACAATAAAATCAAAAAAATTAGCTGGGCGTGGTAGCGCACGCCTGTAGTTCTAGCTACTTGGAAGGCTGAGGCGGAAGGATTGCCGGAGCCCAGCAGGTCGAGGCTGCGGTGGCCGGGAACGTGCCACTGCACTCCAGTCTGGGTGACAGAGTGAGACTCCAACTCAAAAAAAAAAAAAAAAAGAAAAAAAAAAAGAAATTGAGTGAGTCTATTAAAGCGGTGATGGTCTAACACAGAGATCTCTAATTGGTTAGGAAACAATTTCTCAGGTATTTCAAGTCTCAAGTATGAAGGTGGTTAATTATGCCTGACATAGTCAAACTACACTACAGTAACAAATGTAAGTATCTGTACACACACCTTAGCCTAACACTGTCCTCGAAAGCAGAAACCACAGGAGACTTTGAAATTCCTTCAGGGAAAGAATATGATTATAATTGGGAAGCAAGCACTGGCTTTGTGTAAAAACCATTTTTCTCTTGGGAACTTGAAAGCTTTGCTCCCCTTTGCCGTCTTCAAAGGCATAGGCTCCATGACAACCTTACTGGCTGGGGAAAGGAGAAAGGGGTGAGGTCTGGCTGGAGCCTCAGAGCCCTGCCCCCAGGCCCTCTGCTCCTCCCTCCTCACCCCACCCACCAGATCACTAGCTCACTTCCACAGCTCATTAACTGCTGGCCTGTGATCAAACTGGGATCTTCAGGGCATTGCTTCTATTTTCCTTCTTTTTTGGAAATTTAATCTACCTGACTATTTCATCTTTCAACATTTAAATTTCTTTAAAGAAAGCAAAAATTGAGGAAAGGCCCTACTTGTATTAGTTTCCTATAGCCGCTGTAACAAATTGCAACAAAGTTGGTGGCTTAAAACAACATAAATTCATTCTAAGAGTTCTGAAGGCTAGAAGTCCAAAATCAGCTTCCCTGGGTTACAATCAAGGTATCTACACGACTGTGCTCCCTCTGGAGTCTCGAGGAGAGAATCCATTCCTTGCCCCTTCCAGCTTTTGGTGGCTGCTGGAATTTCTTGACTTGTGATCACGTCAATTAGATCTTTACCTTTATCTTCATATTGCTACTTCCTCTGTATGTGTAGTATTAACTCACCTCTACCTCTTTCTCATGAGAACACTTGAGATTGTATTTAGGTCCTACTTAGATAATCTAAGATAATCTTTCCATCTCAAAATTCTTAGTTAAATCACATCTTCAAAGACCCTTTTCCCAAATAAGGTAACATTTACAAACTCCAAGATTAGGACCTGATATCTTGGGGTGGGATGTGAATATTTTAGTCAACCATAGCCATTAGTCTTTAAAGCTAGTTGTGTCTAAAGCTGAAGTTCTTGGCCTCTTTTGAGGAAGTGGGGTAAAGGATACTTGGAAGAAAAGGAAAATACACAAATGCATAGATTCCATGAACAATTCCTGCAGGTGTCTATAGCCCTCTAGAACCCACCTATGAATATCAGTAATAAAATGCTGTGACAAGGAGAAATGAAGCCCAAACCACAGTACACTGGACTGTATCATTTGTTCACAATTGTTCCTTTCCTCTGGCCCTTCTCATGGATTCCCTGTGGGTAGAGTGTTCATCCCCCTGTTGAATTTTGGTTTGGCCATATGACTTGCATTGACCAACAGAATATAAGCAGAAATAATAGTGTGTCAGTTAGAAACTAGGGCCTTAAATGGCTTGGCAAGTGTTTGTAATTCCACTTGGAGCTCTGTTATCTATCATAAAAAGATTTTGCTTCTGGTAGTCCTTGCTTTTTCTGTTTGGGTCTTGAAAGGAAGACTTGTAGAGCAAACCTAAACCTGACCCAAAGCTGAGGGTCTAGCCTGGCTCAGAAAAGTCCAACTAACTTCTGAGGCAAGCTTACCTAAAGAACTGTGAGTGTAAATTAAATGTCTGCTGTCGTAAGCCACGAGGTTTTTTGTTGTTGTTGTTGTTTGTTTGTTTTTTGTTTTGTCTTTGTTAGGTAGCATTGACACAGAAAAAGCTGACTGATACATCACATTTGGACTCCTATTATTTTTCTATGCTGGTAAGCTGTATTGGACAGTGTAGAGGGAAATCTCAGAGTGTTCATTTCTTTCCCCCAAATCCTAGGCCACCAGTGAAGCAGCCCACTCCCCATTTCTTTTTTCTTGCTGTTCTTAGAAAATGAGTCAAAAAAGCTTCCTAAACTGAAAGTACTTTAGACCTAAAGAAAATACCAAATCATTATACTCTAAATGGTTCTCAACATCAAGTGGCTTGTAACTTCACAAAGAAAAATGAGCAAAAAACAGTAGTTCTCTTCTCTCATTTAAAAGTGAGCTATAATTTCACAATATCTAGGGCTAAAGGAAGGGGGAGGAAATCTGAACTGCCGTGTTTTTCCTGGAATCCGAGGAAACATTTGTCTTCTCTTCTTCTAATTTTTTTTTTACAGTTGCTGATTTCAGGGCCCGATTGAAAGGATATGGAATGGAGGGGGTGAGAGGAAGTGAGGGCTCAAATTCTGAACTTAAACATCTGTAAAATAGGCAACTACCATGTTTCCCTCATGAATTCCACAATATTAACTGTATCTTGATGTCATTCTTAGGCAAAATTGTATTGTGTACACTGCGTGTATTTGTAAAAATCTGTGCTGGTTTGCAGTTAATTATGGTAACAAACAAACATCGAACAAACAAAAAAAACCCAGGACACCTCCTCTCCAAATTTTACCTGTTAATCACCATGATTTAATCAATACCAGTTTGCTGGATTCTTATGGGATCATTGATATCAGATTATAGCCAAGCTTTTAATTTAGAGAAATGCTTAAAATTTCATTGTATGAGAACTTTCAATAAATAAGATATTTTGTTCAATATTAGAGAAGCAAAGATACTGGAAATTTACAGCAATCTTAAATAAAGACTTTCTCTGAGTCCAGTATTATGCCTTCCTTTCCACCCCCTACAGTTAGCAGCTAATGCTTGGAGAAAAATAGAAACAACTGCTGAAATAAAAGCAGCTCTAAAATTCAGAGGTGCTGATAGCATTATAGAGATGGAAAATAGGTGGGTTGGGAGGATGTCATGTCTTTGTGATGACAGTTTGTATGTTCCTCTTTATGAGGGAGGTTGGGGAAATCGGATGTCTATTATGTCAAGCCACCCTCACCTGCAGTAGTGAAGGTCTGAACTTTGTTCAGCTGGATATATTTAAAGTCATTAAAATGTAACAGATACAAAAGTGGTTCTGTCCCATCCATTTAAAGTTTCCAACATAAATTACTACTTTGCATGGTACACTTAAAGTCAGGTCTGTTTTGTGTCAATGTTAAATGAAAATGGAAAAATAAAGCCAGAGAAGATGCTAAAGTTCATTGATGCAGTAAAAAGTGAAAAGGAAAGCAAAACAACGTTTCATTTTCCAAAAGGCTACCAGCTCTGCCTTTGATGTTGAGATTGTTCAATTACCACGAAACGTGAAAGATGTTCTGTAATCATTAAATTGTCATTTCCCCCCATCCTGAATATTGTAGTGCATTTCCTGTCTTGGTGAAGCAAGATAAATTAGGTTCAGGAGTCTCCCTGGAAAGGGCACTTTTCATTCCATGTAATGCTGACCTTTTTTCCTTTCTAATAAATACAGTCTTAAAGTCCTTTTTACCTACTCGTGTGTCCCTGTCTCAGAACGGCATTCTGGTTCTTATGCCTTGGTTAGTTTTGATCCCTTCTAAGGCATCAACTTTTATTTAGTATTTAAGTGGTTGGATGCATTTAAGGTGATGGTGACCGTTCAGCAGTGATATATATATATATATATATATATATATATATATATATATATATACACACTTGTTTGAGATGTGAGAAAGTATCACAAAAAACTTGAGTCATTTTAAAACACCCACTTTGTTGGATGCGTGATATCTAGTCGGCAGAAAGATAAATGGATTTGGTAATCATTATTAGGTTGAGTCTCATATTCTTCTTGCCTGTTGAATGCAGATGCCAAGAACAAATCTTAGGACTATAACCTTGCTTGAAACATTCCAGTGCATACTTGATAACCATAGGCGAATGGAACTCAGTGAAGTGGCCCAATCTGGAGGATCCAGTTCTGTTGTGGGAGGCCCATGTTTGAATTCAGGTTCCAGTTGGTTTCCCTCATTTCTCAAAGTTTACATTATTTGGTTACAAAACAAGGTCAAATTTGGATTTCAACTTTCTCTTTGGATAATCTCTGGCACCCAACTGCAGGCTAAGTTCCACTCAAGAGTTAGAACTAATCTTGTTCTTAGGGATTCAGCACCGTGGAAAATGTAGTACAAATGCAACCACATTGCCTGTTTCTAGAAAGTGAGCTTCTCTGTTGTTTTTGGGACCCAGACTCAATCTTTGTCCCATTTTCTGTTCTGGATTTCTCTCTTAGGCCCCCTTGTACCTGAGTTCCTGTCTTAACAAATGCTAGTATGTTCATATGCCTAATTCCTATTCCAGATCCACAGCCAGGGTCTTGCTCCCCACTCTTGGGCTTCAGAAATGTCACTAGTAATAATAACAGTGGCTACCTATTAACAGATGCATGCTTACTACGAGGACCTAATAGTAAGCACATTGAATGCCCAATTCTTCCTTTCATATTACAAGTTATGTAGGTGTTTTAATATGGATTAGGAATGTTTTTATTTTAAAAAGCTCTGAACTTATTTGAATTAGATTAGAAATGAGATGGCAGACTCAAATCGGGATAATTCAAGGAGCAAGTGGAAGCTGTATTTAGCAAAGATGGTCATACTGATACATCTGTATATCTCTTATCCCACATGCTCCCCCTTTGATGTGAAGTTGGCATGTTTTCCTCAAGAAGTAGGATCTGGCTGGGCTCGGTGGCTCAGCCTGTGATCCCAGCGCTTTGGGAGGCCGAGGTGAATGGATTGCCTGAGCCCGCGGGTTCGAGACCTGCCTGAACAACTTGGTGAGACCTCATCTCTACAATAAATCAAAAAATTAGCTGGGCGTGGTAGCGCGCACCTGTAGTTCCAGCTACTTGGAAGGCTGAGGTGGAAGGATCGCTGCAGCCCAGCAGGTCGAGGCTGCAGTGACCGGGAGAGGCCACTGCACTCCAGTCTGGGTGACAGAGTGAAACTCCAACTCAAAAAAATAAAAATAAAAAAATTAAAAAAAGAGTTAGGATCTATGTTCCCTCCCCTTGAATCTGGGTGGACGTTTTAACCGCCTTGACTAATAGAAGTGATATTCTGTAAATTCAGAGGTCAGGCCATTAAAGGGCAATTTGATTCTCTCCCCACTCTCCCCCACCCCTCCATCTTGATTACCATGAAGAAAGCCAGACACCACACTCAGAAAGCTCCATAGAGAGATCAATATGGAGAAAAACTGAAGCCTCAATCAATAGCCAGCACCTACCACATGGGAGAGCTACCATGGAAGAGCCTCCTACATCCAGATACTGACACCCCAGTCCATATACCTGCAACCACACAGAGACTCAAGCAAAAACAGCCTCATCAAACACTTCCAAAATTTTTGACCAGCAGGAACCCTGATAACTAACACATTATTATTTTAAGCCACTGTATTTCAGGGTGATTTGTTGTGCTGTGGTAGATAACTAATCAAAGGGTTTAATAAATGGATTATATAAAAAAAACTTTAGACAGAATGAAGATACTGACAAGGGGTGGTACAGTTTAATAACCAGTCTGTTACCGCTCCTGGGTGTTGGAAGCACAGAACTGTAAGAAAGGTTCACATGGAGAGAAGCAGTAACCCTTGGTCAAGGGATGCAGCTGAGGTCAGTCCCTCAGGGAGATGACTGGGGAATTAAATGCTTTAACTCACTGTCCTCTTCACTTTAGTCTCTGCTTGAGAAACTCTATATTGACCGTTGGCCAAAACCAGCCACCAGCAGATGCTTGGCTTTTAATAAAGATACTGGGAGAATTGATATGTCAAGTAAGAACTGTATGCAAGAAATAAGTAGGCTTTTAATAAGATATGTCTTGTGATAATGCACCTTTTTTTTTTTTTTTGAGTTGGAGTCTCACTCTGTCGCCCAGACTGGAGTGCAGTGGCTGCTCCCGGCCACCGCAGCCTCAACCTGCTGGCCTCTGGCGATTCTTCTGCCTCAGCCTTCCAAGTAGTTGGAACAACAGGCGCACGCTACCATGCCCGGCTAATTTTTTATTTATTGTAGAGATGAGCTCTCACCAAGTTGCCTAGGCGGGTCTTGAACCCGCGGGCTCAGGCAATCCACTCACCTCAGCCTCCCAAAGGCGTGGGATTACAGGCTGAGCCACCGAGCCCAGCTGATAATGCACCTTTTCACACTAGCTCCCATCTTACTGGGCAACCCAGTGCGGTCGTCCTCCAATAATTCTACCTGTGCTGGCCAGCCAAGGCACTGCCAGCTTTCACATTTAACATCTCTTTTCTGTATGCTGTTGACAGAAAGAAATATATCAGTTGGAGAACTCTAATCTATTAAAAGATGCCAGAGACAAACTTGTTAGTCAAAATATTTTATTCAGTGAATTTAAGGGTAAATTTTAGCTTCTCCCTCTTTTGGTTCTATACTGACAAGTCCTTCCCTTGACCCTTCTCTCTTATTCTCTAGCTTTTATTCTCATTCATTCCTTCTTCTACCAATATCCTTACACAAACAATCTGTGTCAGTCATTTCCATGGTCTCCCATGCCCTCTCTGTTTAAATGCCTAATATACAGCATGTTCCAGTAAGTTAAAACTCATGAGTGAATGGACTTTCCATCCCCTGGCCTAATGTATCTTAGTCCATCTGGATTCCTAGCTATCTTTTTTCCATTCATTGTCTAGATATTCAATGGGAGCCAGCAGTAAATTCACTAACTTCATTCAATGTTCTTTTAAAAACATGATTAGAACTAAGATTTTCATTCTGAGTAACCTGATATGAAATCTCATTAAGAAACATAATATTAAATAATGTATAGAGTTGGTCAGAATTTTTTTTTCTTTTGAGTCAGAGTCTCACTCTGTCACCCAGATTAGAATGCAGTGGCATAGCTCATGGCTACTGCAGCCTTGACCTGCTGGGCTCAGGCAATCCTTCCATCTCAACTTTCCAAGTAGTTGGAGCTACAGGTGCACACCACCACACCTGTTTTTTTTTTTGACTTATTGTAGTGATGAGATTTCACCAACTTTCTCAGGCTGGTCTCAAATCCCTGGGCTCAGGTAATCCTCTGGTCTCCACCTCCCAAAGTTCTGGGATTACAGGCATGAGCCACTGTGCCCAGCTCAGAATTTTGATCTCATGCAAACTCCCTTTCTCTATAAATGACAATTATGATCTTTTATTCATTATCTGGTGTCTCCAAGAAAGTACAAAGTTTGATCAGTGACCAAATTTCTCCCGTACATTAAGAATTCTTTTTTTTTTTTTTGAGTTGGAGTCTCACTCTGTCACCCAGACTGGAGTGCAGTGGCTGCTTCTGGCCACCGCAGCCTTGACCTGCTGGGTTCCAGCGGTCCTTCTGCCTCAGCCTTCCAAGTAGCTAGAACTACAGGCGCGCGCTACCACGTCCGGCTAATTTTTGATTTATTGTAGAGATGAGGTCTTGCCAAGTTGCCCAGGCAGGTCTCGAACCTGCGGGCTCAGGCAATCCACTCACCTCAGCCTCCCAAAGCGCGGGATTACAGGCTGAGCCACCGAGCCCGGCTAAGAATTCTTTATACTCTACTCATAATAAATCTAATTTAGAAAACAGTCTTATACATTATTAATAATGTTGACCAAAGAGAAGCCTGTTTACATATTTGCAATGAATGTCACAGATGTTAATAGACATTTATCTGCATTTATGACTCAGGAAGAACTTTGTGGCTCAGATACAGAGGCATAGAAGCTTTCCAAAGAAGGTCCAACTAATCAGTAGAAGAGATGAAATGGCCACCTACCTCACCAGGATTTCCAGTTCAATGCTGTTTCATAATATTAGACTGCATTTCTTTGTCCTAAAAATTTTGCTCTTTTTAAGAACCATACAGTCAAGAACTATTCTGATGAACTTTAGCATGCTTCAAGGAGAAATTGTTTTCCTATAGAGGATAAAACTTTTGGAACACAGTAGGTATTCAGTAGTTATTTACTGAATGAATCAGTGATAGGAACCTTCCAGATAAACCCAATCAAGTTCTGCTTTGTTTTTCTTCAAGCCTTCGTTGTGCAATGTTAGCCTCAATTCAACTCTAAATCTATTTTCCCAGAAGCAGTGAGTGGTTTTCTACAAGTATGCTATTTCTGGGATCTTGTTTGGCTCTAGTATCTTTTTTTTTTTTTTTTTTTTTTTTTTTAGAGAGTCTTGACTTTCCAGATTTGAGTAGCAGCTGCTTTTTTGAATAATATACAGGACTACACATGCTTTTTCTGCCTATTTATTTCCTCTGAACCCCAGGGGGATTGACATCAAGGGTTGTGATTAATGGTGTTTGAGTATTTTCCTTGCCCTCCTCCACACTTCTGTACTATGAGCATCCTTCTTTAGAAACATCTATCTCCATCTATGTCTTGCTTTCTCATGTGTTTTTCTTTGCAACGAGAATCTGCTTAGCAAGCCCCTTTTCAATTCCTTTGTTCTATTTCCTGTTATTTTATCAGCTAATATGATTCCCTTATCTTCCACACATTTCAATATATTCATTATTACTTTTCCCTTCTTATAGAAGAAAAATCAAATTTATTGATAAACCAAGCAGTACTCTAGGCTTTTTCATATGTTATCTCTATTAATTTACACAGTCGTGTGAGGTAAGTAATACTATTTTTGTTTTTCAGAGGGGAAACAGAGGTACACTGTTGTCAAGTAACTTGCACAGATTTACACATTGTGGTGGCTCATTCAAATCCTGGGTTGCTCCTATGTATCTCTTCAGTGGTATCAAAGATGTGCAATATCTTGTTTGCCATTTTGATAGTGACAGTATCATGTGATCATTTTAATTCAGCTAGTTGGAAAGCAGGTAAGTGAGAAGGTAAAATTGGAAAAACTGAAGTGAGAGGGGAAAATAGAAATGAAATGCAAGGTCAAATTTTTAAATTTTTCCTTTAACCTCAGCAGGGTCCTCAGGTCAATTCTGAATAATTAGATTATCCTTCAGTTTCCAATAAGTAAATTCTAAGACTTTACTACTCTCTCCTCTGTCCAACCCAGCTCTTCTCACACCCAGCAGGTGATCTCACCTCACAGTCCACTGTCAATACAGAAATATATTAGGCATCTCCCTGATGCTCAGCAAAAGATCATGCATGCACTTTCCGTTCTCTGGACAAATAAAGTTCTCTGCTTAGCTGGCCATAGTGACCATTATTTTTTCCTTTCCAGCCAAACTACTTGTCAATGAAACTCAATTACTTCTTTCTCACCTTGTGAGTGCGTCTCTCCTCCCTCTACCCTAAGGTCTGACTTGGCTCAGCCCCATCCACTGCTGCTGAATCTGCCATGAAAATGGTTACCCAGCCTCTGCATGACCCCCTTCATCCTTCTGTTGTGCTTGAGATGATTCAACATTTCATGTTTGTAACTCTTTAATTTCTAGGTCTCTCTAGTATTTGTACCTCATGGTTCTTCTCTGAGATTTCTCCTGCTTAAAATCTGCTGCCCAACCCTTAACAGTTGGTGCTCTCCAAAGTGCTGGTCTTGGTCCTCTTCTCAAGGTTCAACCACCACCTCAAAATTGTAACTGACTCCTCTTTTGAGTCTTGGCTTTATAGATGTTAATAATTGCTTGGTATTTCCTCTTGAATGTTCATCGAGATTCTTTGACTTCTCTGCCTTCCCCGAACCCACTCTAGACCGGCTTTTCCTTCTGTTAATTCCTCTCTCAGTTAACAATATTACTGTTTATCTGGGTACATAAACCAAAAACCAAAGAGTTACTCATAAATCTTTCTCCTCCAATTAAATGAATCCTATGTCAAGCGAGTCCCCTAGTCCTGATGCTCATCAAATACTACTTGAAAAGTTCCTTCTACTCCATTCTACACCATTTCTCATCAGTAGGATAACAAAAGTCATTAAGCTGATCTCCCTGCCATTTCCCTTTTCTGTTATATCCATCCTTGCCAGAGTAAATTATGTAAAAGAGTAAAACGTGGGCACACCTCTTTGCTGGTTACCACTCTTCCGTGGCTTCGTGTTGTAGATGAATAAAATTGTAGATGCTGAGCACACTCTAAAAGGCCTTTCCCAGCCTGACCCTGACAACCTCTTCAGTAACGTCAACCATCTACCCACTGACACTGTCTCACTCTTACCTTTTCTACTCTATAAGCCTTTTTCAAGCTTTTTCTTAGCTGGGAATGAACTTTTTCCTTTCCTTCACCTGCCTAAGTCACCCCTACTCTTCAAGAGTGAGTTCAGGAGTAGTTTCCTCCATGAAGTCATTCCCAGATATCCAATCAAGGCTTGAAGAGTCTATCACAATACCTGACCCCAAGAAGGAGCTCAATAAATGTTGATTGAACTCTTCTCAAGCTTTTGACCACACTAGCATCTCTTTCTTTATAATTTCATCTTCTAATTTAAAGAAAATATGAAGACCTTACAATAAGAATTTCTTCATCTTCTCAATGTTAGTCAGTCCTTCCTTCATCTACTTACACCACATCCTTCCTCCCTCTATTATTCTAGAGTGTCTTCAAATAATTAAACAAGATCATCAACAATAGTAGAAGTGCAATAGTAGCTACATAAATATCAAACACTAGGGGGAGGGAGATAGGAGGCATTGTAAATGACCTAAATTCTCATTATTTAAATCAGAGTTAATTGGTAGCATAAAGATAGTGGAATAAGCATATTTTTAAGAGTTATGTGGGGGATATTTAGAATAATCTGTATTAGAATGAAGACGATGGGGAGTGGTAGGTGGTATGATAAAAGGGGGATTGGATGATTTCTTCAATGGTGAGTTTACTTTCTGCCAAGGCCATGAAATTTAAGATAGGCAACTTAAAAAAAACACCCAGTAATAATATGTACCTGTCAGGGATGTCAAAGTTCAATGAATTATAAATGTCTAGGTGCTTTGTAATTTTTAGTGTACACTTCAACTATTTTATCATATTAAAAAAAGAGTTTGGACTACTCCCATGCAAATTAATAATGTAAATTGTTTTCCCACAATCACTGTCTATTTTGTTTTGTTTTTCTTTTTCTTTTTTCTTTTAAAGATGTGGGGTATAATTCAGGGTTAGGTATACAAGCATTGATTATGCAGGTACCCTTGTTGTGATGTGTGCCCCTCCCTCCCCTAGAAGTTTCCCTCAACTGCCAATCCCACCCCCCTCCCCTGGCAGTTTCCCACTACTGCCAATCCCTTTCTTATAGTATTATGATACTTGTTCAAGGTCCGCTTATGAGTGAGGACATATGGTACTCTGTTCTTTGTTTCTGTGATAGATCACTGAGTATGATCGACTCTAAATCCATCCAAGTTGCTGCAAAGTCCATATGTTTGTCCTTCCTTTTGACTGCATAATATTCCATTGTGTATATGTACCACATTTTTAAAATCCAGTCCAGCTTCAATGGTCAGCATGATTGATTCCATTGTGAATAGAGCTGCAACAAGCATGCATGTGCAGGTATCTTTTTTGTAGAATGATTTGAGTTCCTCCAGTATATTCCTAATAGGGGATTGCCCAGTCATATGGAAGGTCAATTTCTAGTTCTTTCAGAAATCGCCACACTGTCTTCCAAAGAGGTTGCACTAGTTTGCATTCCCATCAGCAGTGCAGAAGCATTACTTCACTCCACATCCTCGCCGGCACCTGTTGTTTGTTTTATTAATGATGGTCATTCTCACTGGGGTTAGGTGGTATCTCAATGTGGTTTTGATTTGCATTTCTCTGGTGATGAGTGAGGCTGAGCACTTTTTCATGTGTCTGTTGGCTGCCCGTGTATCTTCTTTTGAGAAGTGTCTCTTTGTGTCTTTTTAATGGTGTTTTTTTTCCTTTCGGTGCGTTTGAGTTCCTTGTAGATCCTAGATGTTAGGCCTTTGTCAGATACACAGTTGGCAAATATTTTTTCCCATTCTGTGGGCTGTCTCCCTGCTCTCTTGATGGTTTCTTTTGCTTTGCAGAAGCTCATTAGTTTGATGAGGTCCCACTTGTCTATCTTATTTCTTAAGATATTGGCTTTTAGTGTTCTGAATAGGAATTGGTTGCCAGTTCCTAACCCCAGTAAGGGTTAGGAATAATAAAACAATCAATATATTATTATTTATCAATAATAAAACAAACAACAACAGACGCGAGGATACAGAGAAAAAAGGAACGCTTCTACACTGCTGGTGGGAATGCAGACTAGTGCAACCTCTCTGGAAGACAGTTTGGTGATTTCTGAAAGAACTAGAAATTGACCTTCTATGTGACCCAGCCATTCCCTTATTGGGAATATACCCAGAGGAACTCAAATCATTCTACAAAAAAGATACCTGTACACATATGTTTGTTGCAGCTCTATTCACAATAGCAAAAACATAGAACCAGCCATGTTGCCCATAGACGCTGGATTGGATTTTTAAAATGTGGTACATATACACAACGGAATATTATGCAGCCTTAAAGAAAGACAAACATATGGACTTTGCAGCAACTTGGATGGATTTGGAGTCAATCATACTTAGTGATCTATCACAGAAGCAAAGAACAGAGTACCATATGTTCTCACTCATAGGCAGACCTTGAACAATTACAATACTATAAGAAAGGGATTGGCAGTAGTGGGAAACTGTCAGGGGAGGGGACTGGGATTGGCAGTTGAGGGAAATTGCTGGGGAGGGAAGGACATACCTCATCAACAAGGGTACCAGCATGATCAATGTTTGTATAACTAACCCTGAACTGTACCTCACATCTTTATAATTTAAAAATATTAAATTTAAAAAATTAAATAAAATAAAATACTATCATAATAAAAATCTTAGGTCCAATCCAGGATAGGGCTGCTGAGTTTTAATCTGTCGCCATTTTGTGGAACTTCCTTCCCAATAGCTCTCACATTGCAGCCCAAGGCTACCTCAATGAGTGAGGGCATGGCTTAGAACAATTTATCTCCAGCGCTGCCCAATACTTATGGGGTGGCAACTGGAAATTCCTCAAAGTGCAATCTCTATTAATGTGGATAAGGAGGAGAACAAGTTTTGTGGGTTTTCTTTTTATTTGAAAGAAGCTCATGGATCATTTTCAGCAATGATTACCAACCTCTGATTTATAATACCAGTGTGGGTGGTTGTTAAAAATACAGATTCTTAGGGCAATCACCTGAAAATTACATTATATAAAACCTGATAGGACCTTGGGAGTCTATATTTTAACAAAACACTCCCAGTGATTTTTATGGCCAGGGAAAATTCATTATTACAATTTTCAGTCAATTCTCCAACATACAAACCTATGATCAGAAGAAGAAGGATTTGCCCAATGTCTCATATAAAGGAAATGGCAAGGCAAGACCAGAATTAAGGCACAGAGTGCCTGAGTCCAACCTAGTATTTGTTTCATTAAGCTTTAATAATGGCAATAATGATACTAATAGGCATTTATCAAGCACTTACTATGCCTCATCCACTATGTTAAGCATTACATGTCTTTTTCTCATTTAGTCCCATCATCTCCGAGACCCCAGTCGTGAAGTGGAGGGAGGGTCACCCGCGAGATGGACACGAGCCACAAGCTGCACTGTGAACCCGGGCACTCCACGCCAATGCCACAGGCCCGTGGGTCTCCGAAGGGAACCCCCACCATTGGACTGCCAAATTCTCTGGTCTTCCCTGGGATGTTATAGAAAATTATTTGTATGATTGTTGGAAATAAAACACCTCGTGGCAAAAAAAAAAAAGAAATAGTCATTTTATGTCTCTATTTTACATATGAGGAAAATGAGATTCAGGAAAAACACACAGCTATAAAACGGAAATGCCAAGGCTAAAATTCACTTTTCTCTGTTTCAACATTAAGGTCCTTAGGCATTATGTCGTCTCAAGCACTATCTGGTATGTCTATGAAGCGCCCATGCTTGGGTAAATTAAGTGTATTAATCAAGCAGACTCTGTTTAAGATGAGTTCATCTTTGTAAAGAGAAGCACCAGAGGATAGCAATAGATTTTTGAGACTGTCTTTGCAACTAAATTTTATTTACAGATTTATTTTTTTCTGCCATCTCAGCAAACTTGAATACTTCTTAAAGTTGTTTGACTTTAGTAATCAAGATTTCTCCATAATATCGCAGGAATCGTTTATCTGTTTTTTTCATATTTCTAAGTGCACAGGGGTGTCAAAATTGTATACACACTTTAAATATGATGTTCACTCAAAAGAAGGCATTAATCAAATGAATGCTAGTGTCACCATGTAATAGGCAGGGCTGTCAAAGAAAACGGCAGAAGCATGGTTGAGTGAACATCATACTACACATTGCTACCGTAAGTTAATTCAACTTTGAAAAGTAATACATAGATAACATCTCTTAAAATGTGGCACCTTCTGTATTTGTTTATGTAAATATGACCAGGTACTGCAAGCAATGACTTCTACATCATCTACACTTTATTGGAAGGTTGTTTGTATATATTCAGCCTTTTAAAATCTCAGATGGTAGCAAAATTCCTCTACTATTGTCACAGATTATGTGATGCATCAGACATAGAAGGTCCCAGGACTTAGTCTTATTTCTAGTATTTTACAAATGAGACAATGTCTCAAAGAATTGAGATACTTCTCCAGGTGACATAGGCCATTGTTGAAAGAGGTGGGACTAGGGTCTTGGGTGTAGAGACTCTAGTGTGCACTTTGTCCACTACCACACAACAGAGTAGAATTATAAAACAGGAAAAAATAGATGTAATTGTCCTGTTCATTCAAATGGTCCTGTGATTTAAAACATGACCTTGAACTATGATTGCCTTTTGAACTTCATTAAAGTGGCCAAAAATATTCTCTTGCTTAAAGATTATTTATTTCACCAGAAACATTCTGTTTCTGCATTCTAAGGTTCAACAACATCTTTTCAAATATTTACTCATTAAGTTTCCATTTCCCCTTTGCTTTAATGTTAATTATTTAAGTCTCTTTGCAACAATAATTAAGGACAGAAAAGCATTCTTTTATCTTGAAAAGTGAAACCAATATTTAATGCAAGTATCTATCCTTCAGACTAGTTTTATGAAACAAACATTAACTGTGATGTCTGGAGAATCTGAATTCAAATTCAAAATTCTACTTACTAGTTGCAAGTCTTCCAGCAATTTTCTTAACTTCTCTGTGGCACAGTTTCTTGTATGAACAATAGGGATAATAATACCTCACTATGCACTTTGGAGGTGATACATGTGTAAAATATAGTATATGCTCAAAAAATAAAAGTTATTGCTATCACTATTATCATCTCTTTCTCATCATCACAATCATTATCATCATAATGATCACTCAGAATTGGTTTTTTTATATAAAAATTGTTAGAATTTTAAAATATGGTAGATAGTACTCATTATCTCTAGTTAGGTATAAATATAGGATCTTAATTTTAAGAAAAAACTTACCTGAGAAAAAGCAGAAGAAAGCCAGAGTGAGGAACAGGAAAACACCTGAAGTTTTCATGCTACCAGTTAGCTTACTCAAATCACAACTGCTTTGCTCAGGTGAGGTCCTCTGTCAAGACAATTCCTACAAAGCACCAAAACACATACTCAGGCGTATATACAACTATATATATAGACAGGATAGAAAGAGTTGGGATCCCCACCTTCTTTATAAAGTCATGCTTTAAAACCACGGTAGTCCTTTACACTTCAGGCATTTATTGGGAACTGTCAGCAGCTTAAAGAAATGCTTCATTAAAAATTAGGACAATTATGTGAGTCACACCTTAGATCATATTACTAGAGGATGTCATTTTCCACTGGTAGCCTACATTTTCCTAACAACCAATACAGCTTTCTGTTCTCTCTAAAGTTTCACTACATTAAAAGGATGATTCACTGCTTGAGCTCCACTTGATTCCAATGTCTCTTTCAGACAGGTCCTACATGTCTGCGGTCCAGGTGAGTAACCATGGGGGAATGTATTCTTGGGTGTAACTTGGAATTTCAGGGTCCAGACCATACAAGGTGTACCTAAAGAAGACAGATATTCCACACTGCAACCAGAATTGCATCAGAACAAGCATTTTCTAGGCAGGAATCAACTACTTATTTTTTTAAAATTCAGGAGGTACATGTGCAGGTTTGTTACATGAGTATATTGTATGATGGCAAGATGTGGGCTTCTATTGAACCCATCACCCATTTTCAGTCACTTGCCAGTGATTTTTAATTTTTGAGTCAAAATAAACAGGAGAGTCAATGTAATATTTGTCATTTGTAAAAAAAAAAAATTATTTTTGAAGTTACTGAATTGAATATTTGAAATTAGTTATGTTTCATATTTTCTTTTGATGTGGGGTCTGAGCGCTTGATTCACAGCGCCGACACACAATTTATCAAGAGAGAGATTTATTAACCAGGTTCGACTGGCCAGGGCCTCTCACCAGACTTAAAAGTCTCTAGGTGAGGGCATTACACTGCAGCAGGGGCCTTTCTTAAATATGCAAAAGCCCACCTAATCCACAAGGCCGTTATAATTCAAATTCGAACAACACAAAGCCTGCCAGAGGCTTGCCCAACACAATTCAAACAGAGAAAAGCCTGCTAGAATTTGAAAGGGGCTTATCGCACAACACTCACACGCTGCCAGCAGGGGTTACAGAAGCAAAAAAGCTGGTTAACTTATCTAATATAGCCATTTGGGGCTTCCAAGTAGGGCGTTCTTTCCTGGATTTCCAAGAATTACTAAG
>CAUYQG010099316.1:0-26612 GCA_963574415.1 Tarsius wallacei
ACTAGGGGGACCCTGGTTCCGCCCAACCCACTTTCTGAGAGTTTACTGTGTTTTTGGCAGCGGGCTTTGGCTCTGAGTACAAAGGAAGTCTTTGTTCTTGAGCAGCTCTTCGTCTGTTAGGAAACCAGGATCATAAACAGACACTTTAACGCAGAGTACAGTTCATTAACTTAATCGCCTTAAATTTATGGGTGGCTATCGCCTGCTCAGCAATCCTATCCTAGGCACTGGGGATGCCACAGTGAACTTTACACATGTGTGCACGCGTACACACACACACACACACACACGCACACACATAAATGTGTATCACAGAGCTTCAAATGAACAGAAAAGACAGTGAACAAGTAATCACAGGTGTGAAAAGACGATGAGAGGACAGCATAGGTACTACGGGTAAAATGGACAGATTTGGCGAATAAAACTACAAAAGTGCCCAGGTAAATCTGAATGCCAGACAAACAATGAGCAATTTGTTTCTTCTGTTCCTGTAATTCCCGGTTTCTCTCTCTTTGAAATCTACTAGCCTACCCTTTTATCTACAGCATATTCAGTATTTTATAAGTGAGCCTTGAACCTGGCGTGGGAGAGTCAGAAGGCTGGATACACCCTGGGTGAAGGGGTGGCAGTCAACTAAAAGGACAGAATCCTATTTCAGGCAAATTGAACAGCAAGCACGAAGGCCCAGAGATAGGAAGACATCACACACTCAAGCACTGCAGAGGAGCACCGAGTGGTTGGATACCGAGTTTGGGGAGCATGAGAATAAATCTGCAGAGGCAAAACAGACCGAGACTATGCAGGACCCAGGCCAGAGACACGCCTGGGTGCGACGAGACCAGGCACCTTCCAGGAAGGACGTCGGCGGCCAGGACGTGGAGTTCGGCCAGCCTTCGGTGAGCACCTGTGCCGGGCACACCTGTGGCCCCCTTCACAGAAGATTCTGAATACACTGGAATGCCACAGTATGAAGCTGCTAAGTGTTGGAGGAGACCGTGAACACAGAACTGTCATCTTTTCCGTCCAAGCCCACCACCGAGCGAATTCTCTCCACGGCGCCTTTGGAGGCCCGTGGATCCCGAGTCGTTCTCTGCTCCAGTCGTCTTCATTGCGCCAAAGTGGATTGACTCGTCCCTACTGCCCACGGCATCGGGGGCGGGGGGCGGGCGGGCTGCCTTTGCGTCCAGGCCGGCCACAGGCACTTTTCACGAACCTGCAGTTGACAAGGCGCGACCTGAACACGCCCGCTCAAAATCACAGGACCGGGCCCTCTCGCTTGCGCGTTCTCGTTGTTTTTCAGGGGCGTCGGTCGCTTTCTGCGTTTCGGGGCAGGAAGTCTGGCGACTCCGCTCGAGGACCCGGCAGCCCGTGGACGGCGCCCAGCCTCGCGGTCCTGGCCGGCGCCGCCCCCGGCTGCCGCCTGCGCCCCCCGCTCGCGGCGGTCCCCTGCTCTCCGGCCACGTCCAGTCCCCGCTGGCCGCGGCGGCGCCCGGCGGGCGACGGCCTGTCTCGGCCGAGCGCCTTCCTTCGGGACGCCTCGCGGGCCGGGGGACCAGCCCACCCCCCCATGCCCGGCCTCAGCCCCGCGGGCCGTCCTTCCTCGCTGCACCCGCTGAGCCCGCACGCCCCCCAGGCTGGGTGGGATTCCGAATGCGCACGGAACCGCCGGTCCGCCCCCCGCTCCCAGCCTCCCGCACTCGGCAGCCCCCGGCCTCCCTGTTTGGAGCCGCCGGTCCGGAGCCCCGCTCTTGCCCCGACGGCCCCGCGCGCCCGGATTCGGACTCTCGCGCCCGCAGCCCAGCACTGCTTTTCCGGGCTGCCCCTCCACTGCCCGGAGACGCCCGGGTCCTGGTGCTGCCGGAGAGACGCAGCCGCGACCCGTGTCCTGCCCCGCGGCTCTTGCCCACGCCGGGCCGGCGGGGCCTCCTGGCCGGCCCGGTCTTCCCTGGCGCGCGAGCTCTCTCGCCCTCCGGCGGGACCGTCTATGTCGCCCTCCCGCTTTTACTGAGAAGAGAGAGGAAGACAGGTCGCGCCCTCCCTCTGGGGTGTTGCCAGCCTTCCCTCCAGTCCCGCCCTGTCACCAGGGGAGTGCCGCCGGCCGCTTCCTAGGGACGACTCCCTCTCAGGCCTGGGAGACCTCTCCTCCCCGTCTTCCCGCCGTGCCCCTGTGGGGAAAGACGGTCCTCCTGCGTCCTCAGATCACCAAGGGGCTCGCCTTTCCTCGCGGTGACCTCTTCGCCACCCCCTTCTCCTCCAGATTCACGAACGGACAGGCTGAAAGGGCCTTTCCCACTCCCTTACCACCCGTTCACGTCTGTTATTTTTAAAAGGACGTCGCAGCATCAGACTGTGTGAAGAGAACAGAAAAGCACGTCTACCCGAAGCACACCATCGCTTGGCTATTAAGGACTTCAGGCATGTTTCTGATGCCCAGACTAATGCGTGGAAGCAAATTTATTTCCTAAGTTAGATGAAACAACTCTTTTATAGCCTTGATCCCATTTCCAGAGCGACAATGCAATTTACTAAATGGTGCCCCTGTGACCCGAGAGGTTAATTCAGATCAAACATGCAAGTAGTTTTTAATCTTTGCGGAGAAGTTGATTCACTGTCTAATCTGGAACTCTAGTGACCTGTATCAGGCCCAGGTCCCCCTGCTCCTGTGGAAATGGTCAGGCTTATCTGCATTCCCCTTCAGTTATCCTCTGAAGCAAAATCGGAGCCTACATTCAGGTCTAGCCTTACTAAACTAGGGGCTGGAGCCAAGGTACACAGCCCCCCATGGGAGGCTACCACAAAATTACTCCTTCTGGAGAGCCTCGCTGGGAGGTGGGAACCACTGAAGAAAACGAAGAACAAGCTTTGAGAAAAGTCTCCTTTTCTCTGCAGTGCACACGCCTTTAAGTCCTGCTCCATGGGGATGGGGATGAGCCCATCCCGCCAGCAGGCACTTACCTGGAGGAACCTGAACTGGCATCAGCGGGGCAGGTCAGGATGCAAAAACTGGGTGCAGGACGAGGAGGAACTGGAGACCGAGAAGGCAGAAAGAAACCTGGAGGCTCAGGCACTCGGACACAGAGCTGGAGGCACACGGGGGGATGGAACCGGACGCTCACGGCAAAACATGCCAACACTTGCACCAGGGGCCAGCAGTGCCAGTCCCAATCCCACATCAATTATTTCTGAGAATGATGTTGCATGGAAACATTGTCAATCTCAAAACATGTTTGCTTTTTTGGTTTGGTTTTGGGTTGGAGGGTGCACATGCATGTTTGCCACATGGACATGGTGGGTAGTGGTGGGATGGGGTCTCGGGTGGCCCAGTGCCCCGATAGTGGGCATTGTGCCCAATAGGTAATCTCTGAACCCCAGCCCCCTACCCCCCCCCTTATTGGTGTCCCCGGTGTCTGTTATTTCCACCCTTGTAACCACTTAGCTCCCACATATGGTGAGAACATGCAGTGTTTGAAAGTCAAAGAACAACAGATGTCGGTGCGGTTGCGGAGAAAAGGAACGCTCACCCACTGTTGGTAGACGGCAAGCTAATTCTCCCTCCATGGAAAGCCTTACAGAGATTCCTCAAAGAACCGAAAGTTGAGTTACCATTTGACCCGGCAGGCCCACCAGTGGAGATCTACCCCAAGGAAAAGACATCGACACGCTGAAAAGATACTGGAACTGACATGTTCGCCACAGCGCTTTCCCAACAGCAAAATCGCGGAGCCCGCCTAAGTGCCCGCCAACAACTGACTGAACAGAGAAAATGTGGCGCTGATATGCCACGGACTGCTACACAGCCGTGAAAAAGAATGGAAGCCTGTCCTTGGCAGCAGCAACACGGAGAGAGCCGGCGGCCATCGGCCTAAGCGAAGTGACTCAGAAACAGGAAACATATTTGCTGTGAAGAACATGCCAGGTCTCCTTTCCTGTGGGCTCCAAGGGCCCCGACTCCTTCAGATCTGGCCATCTCCTGCTCGCTCTTGGGGACACTGTATCCACTGGAAGCTTCTCCGGGAAACCATCAAAATTACGGACCACTCTGACTCCATCCAACCGAGATCTGAGTGAATCTCAGTGTGTGAGGGGTGGGTGGGTGAGCGGGTGGGGGGTGGGGGGGCATCTGCATTCTTAAAAAGCAGTTCAGCCAGGTGCAGTGGCTCATGTCTGCAATCCCTGAACTTTGGGAAGCTGAGGTAGGAGGACTGTTTGAGGCCAGGAGTTTGAGACCAGCCTGGTCAACACAGAGATACCTTGTCTCTGCAAAATAAAAACAAAAAAATTACCTGAGTGGGGTGGCACCTGCATGTAGTCCTAGCTACTTGGGAGGCTGAGGCAGGAGGATCACCTAAGCCCAGGAGATGGAGGCTGCAGTGAACTGTGGTCATGCCACTGCACCCGACCTGGACAACAGAGTGAGACCCTGGCTCTAAATAAATAAACGAGTAATAAAAGCAATTCGTTAGGCAATTCCAAGATACATCTGGCATTGAAAAACCACCCCTTTAAGATAAAAAACATTCAGACAATGCTAACAGCAAGTTGTGATAGAACTTGGGTCCAGGTCTGAGAATGACACATCAGGACTTTATCAGCATTTTAAATATCCCCTTTGTCCCATATGGGCTCTGTCTCTTCCTGCTTCACACGACACATGCTCTTAATAGAAAGAAGAAACAGTCAAAAACCATTATCACTGGAAAATACTGTCTATTTGAAATCTAATTTTAAAATAATTAACTTATGCAATAGGCATGCTGAACCTTCTTTTGGCTGTTGCTTTCAGAAATTGCCGTCGTATGAGCACAAAATTAACCATAGAATAGAGGCTCCTGGCTGCCTAAATATTTCTGGCTGTGGGACCCATAGTAGGAAATCTGTTCTTATTGTTACAACCAAGGTATAAATAAATCTCAGGGTATGTGTAGGGTTAACAAAAATCGACATTGAATTTGTTTGTTACAACACTGTATTACATTTAATATTCATTCTTTCTGTTGAAAGAAATTCAACAATTTAATTAATGCTGCTTGACGTCCAGCATTAATGTGAAACTAGCGATGCCCCAAATAGTCTCATTGCTTTCTTGCTGCTAGGAGCTATTCAACATCAGCATGGATTTCTTGATCACCTCCCGGGGAGCACAAACTACTTCTTGTCAGTTCCCTACTTCTGACACATATGGAAAATCCTTTCCTCCTCAGAGATGGCTATTATGTGTTGAAGTGCATGGACTGGAATGACAGTTTTCTGTGGAGACATAAGATAGTTCCGATTCACCTCTTTGAAAAATACAATAGCCTCTATCAATGAGGATTGTTAATAAAGTCTGAGAAATGTAAAATTCCACTTAAAAAAAAATTTGTTTCATTTAAAAGTAGTTGGAATTTCTTAGAGAAGAAAGGTTATTGGTTACAGTTTAGTTTTCAAAGCCAGTTAACACCAAATACTGATATTATGATGGTAACATAAAAGGTCAAATACCAACAAAATGGGCTCTGTATGAAATTGTATGTGCATATGCACACATATCTATGATAGCCTACCTAGTAGTAAACTTAGCTATCTTTGGTGCTAATTCTTGTCTTAAATGTGTGTTTAATACAAAATATTACCTATAATTTTGGTTTCATTTTCAACTTTTTAGACCGATATCCTACACGTACCTAGATAAATGTTGGCATCACTTAAACACATCATCACTGAAATGCATCAAGCAAGCACTGAACTTCTTTAGTAGTCAGGCTTTTCAACTACTAGATAAAAATAGTATTATTAATAATGTAATGATAATATTCAAGAACTTCTCAAAATAGCCAAATAATAAACAGATGATACGGTGTACAACCATTTGTGGTTATTTCCCCCAAATAAAATAATGAGAGCTTCAGAGAAGCAGTATGTTAAGTGTTTAACTTATTACCTGTGACATGATAAATAATATTCCAAGACAGAAACTGTGTATGGTCTAGAGAATAATAGGTGAGACCGCAGAGAAAGGTTAATTTAACCACTGATAGAGTATTTTCCTTGATTCCAGATGAAATGGCCTATGGTAAGTCACTGTAACTAACACAAAACCCATTGGAATGAGTTGCTCCACACTGAATACCAAATGAATACTCCATTAGAAACATAATCACATAATATTGGAAGTGGCTCTTCAGCACCATTTGCCAGGGTCTGGCTATGTGTTTCCCATAACCATCCATAAAATATGAGGTTAAACCACCCCAAGAACATCATGTTTTCCACATTCGTAGAAAAAAACACAACGTGTGACTTTTTCCTCAGTAGACAGAGAAAGTAAGTCCTTATCCCTGGAACACAAGGTGATCTAGTTTTTATTGCTTCCTTTATGGAGAGTTAAAAAAAAAAAATGACACACAGGTAGTTCATTTGGAAGAGCTTAATTGCCCTGAATAAAAAAGTAGTTCAGGTAATAAGTCACCTTCACCTATTTTCATTGGAGGCCAGGTTAAATTAAAAACAAAAATGCTTGCAACCCAATTCCACTGGTATTTGTATCTCTTGGAACAAAAGTCTTATCTAATTTTGAACTTGGAATTACACAGATATACACCATCACCTGCCAACACTGTGTCCCCACTATGCCCAGGCTGACCAGTGGGTCCGGTCCCAGCATTTCGTGGCTGTGGTGCACCTTCCGGTGGGAGTATTGTGCAAAGCTGAGAATCAAGCCAGAAGACGCACAAGAAACTGGCAGTGTGGCATTTAGTGATGTGATATACTTTTTGGCACATGTGTTGCCATTTTAGGAAGATTTGTCTTGTGTTTACTCCTTAACCCTCTTTCTACCTGCTGCCAGTAAGGTCTAAAAAGCAAAACACATCAGGTTGGAGAATTAAAAAAAGAAAAAAAAAAATGGGCCCACTAGCTTTCCTACTATATTTGAGTTTGTAGAAGCATGATTTAAGTGGAGTTACTGAGGATTTCGATCAGACATTTCCAATTTTCATAAACAAAAAGATTGCACAGTGGCACTGTGCAGGGAGTGACTGCGTTAATTCTGGTTTATGACTTCTTCTTTCACCAGGAAACTCGGCAACTAATATCACTTACCGGCGAACTCGATTAACATTTGACAGAACCGATTCGAAAGCATTTGGGCATATTTCCAACCAAACGTGACTCTAAATAGTCCATGGGATTATTTTTTATTTGGCGTTGTCATCACTTGTATGTCGCTGAGTTCAGTTTTGAGAAGGCAAGCTGAAGCGCAGTGAAACTGCAAGGAGTTTCTTTGAGCAAATGACTCCAAACTAGACGTGGCCGGGAGGCCCACTGTGGGAACATCCTGAGCGGACGCACAGGGGCAGACGCAGAAGGAAAGACAAGAGAGGAGGAGCCTGGCAGCCACTGCCTGGTGCCTTCCTGGACTGTCCTGTCGGAAGGTCCCCTGTTACGCTATTATCAGTGTGCTACTGCTCTGCGTAAGTTCTGTTTTTCTTTCACGCAGGCCTTCGCAGGAAATGGCTCAAGTCAGGTTGTACTTATGTTCCGATTCAAGCAAGGCGTGTTGTTTCAAGGTCTGACTGGCTCTGTCTGCTCAGGGACCTGTAGGACTGGTCTGCATGTTAACTTACTTTAACAGTTTGGACACCATTTTGGTATGTGGTCAAAAACACAGCTTTGTCGTAATTTTAATTGATTACAGATGTTCGTTTTAAAAATCCCATTCTTAGGATCTAAGCAAGAAAAAACTATGAAATTTAAAATCACTTGGGATTTTTTTCCACCTGGTTATCTTTCTGAATTTAATAGCTCATTTTGCAGAGACAGTCCAAAGTGCAATTTGATGATGTCTTTGTTTGGGAATTCTGATGCCTGTGGCCTGGCCTTCCAGCTCGATGGCTTATACAGAACCCGACCACTTAGGACCTGATCAGACTATAACTATACATTTTCCCCAGTGATTTGGATAAGCCCCTCCCTTATTTCCCCAAGCCCTTTTGACTTTTATCTTTCAACATCTTCACTAGTTAAACCCCATAAGAAAGGGAGAGAATAATGGACCCGGATTCAGAGACATTTGTTCCATCTTAGCCCTACACCTTTAAGTCTCTGTCGAAGCCCTGGTCATATCTGCTTTGCTGCTTGTTCATTTACTCTGTTTTGCTTTCCCTGCCTTATGCTTAGTTCCCCCATGCACAGAGGAAGCAGAAGAACAGCAGTGTGATGTCCTGGAACCACGAAGTCTTGTTCTGTGCCTGGTGACTAAGCTGACAGTACAGTCTGGGGCAAGGCACCTCGATTTTTTTACATCTGAGTTGTGTTTTTCGCAAAGTGAGAAAATGGAGCTCGATGACTTCTATGGCTAATTTTAGCAATAATATGTTAATGATATGTAAGATGCAATGGCTGGCCCACATCCACCCATTCCAGGTAACATGGACCTTTTTTTTTTTTTTTTTTTTTAGTTTGAGTATAACTCCGTCGACCAGAATAGAGTGCAGTGGCCGCTCCCGGCCACCGCAGCCTCGACCTGCTGGGCTCCGGCGATCCTTCCGCCTCAGCCTTCCAAGTAGCTGGAACTACAGGCGCGTGTTACCACGCCTGGCTAATTTTTGGTTTATTGTAGAGATGAGGTCTCGCCAAGTTGCCCAGGCGGGTCTCGAACCCGCGGTCTCAGGCAATCCACTCCCAAGGCACGGGATTACAGGCTGAGCCACCGAGCCCGGCTTGTGTTTTTATTGTGCCGCTAATACACAAGCAAAATTTCTTAACTATAGTCCTAAGTATTTTATGTTTTTTGATGGAATTATGCTATTTTAAAAAATCTTTTTTCCAGTTGTTCATTGCTAGCATAGTAGGATACAGTTAATTTTGCATATCAACATTGGCATTAATCATATGACATTGCTAAATTCACTCCCTAAGTTCTAATAGCTTTTTGTATAATTCTTATCATTTTATATGTACCCAATCATTTAATCTGTAAATAAAGAAAGTTTTGCTTCTTCCTTTTCAGACTGAATGCCATGTGTTTCATTTTCTTGCCTCATTGCACTGGCTATGACTTCTAGTGTAAAGTTGAACAAATGTGGTAGAGCAAGCACCTTACTTTATTCTCAATTTTTGGGGAAAAGCATTCAGTCAGTCTTTCAACATTAAGTATGATGTTACCTGTAGGTTTTACACAGATGCCTATTATCCAATTAAGCACCTTTCAATTTATGGTTTGCTGATAATTTTTTTAAAATTATAAATGGGTGTTGAATTAGAGATTTTGAAAATATTTTTGTAGAAATGGGGACTCTCTTTGTTGCCCAGGTTGGTCTCAAACTCCTGGCGTCAAGCAATCCTGCTGTGTCAGTCTCCCAAAGTGCTGGGATTACAGGCATGAGCCACCATGCCTGACTGTCCCCGATATTATTAATTTGTGTGTCTTCTTTCTTTGTTTTCTTGATCAGCCTAGTTAGACGTTTATTAATTTTATTTATATTTTCAAAAAACAGTTTTTGGTTTCATTGAGTCTTCTCTGGAAGTTATCTATATTTCTAGTTCATTAATTTCTGCTATTATCTTAATTATTTCCTTCCACTTTTCAAAAAAAATTTTTATTTCAGCAGCTTTAGGGATACAAGTAGTTTTTGGGTGCATGGATGAATTGTTTAGTGGTGAAGAAGTCTGGGCTTTAAGTGTACCTGTCATCCCCACTAGTGCACATTATCTTACTGGTGCATCTTGTACCAACAGGTGATTTTTCATTCCTCACTTTCTTCCTGCCCTCTCCCTTCTGAGTCCAGTACACCATTCTGTATGCCTTTGTAGACCCATAGCTTAACTACCACCTATAACTGAGAACATGTAGTATTTGGTTTTCCATTCCTGCTTTACTTCACTTAGAATAATAGTCTCCAATCCATCCAAGTTGCTGCAAGACATTATCTTATCCTTCTTAATGACTTAATGGTATATATATATATATATATTTTTTTTTTCTTTATTCTCTTTATTTTTTGATCTGTTGATGGGCATATTTAGGTTGATTCCACTACTTTGCAATTGTGAATTTTGCTGCTAGAAACATGTGGGTACAGGGGTCTTCTTTGTATAATGACCTCTTTTCCTTTGAGTAGATACCAAATAGTGGGTTTGCTGGATTGAATGGTAGATCTACTTTTAGCTCTTTGAGAAGTTTCCAAAGATTTGATTTCCCTAGAGATTGTACTAAATTTCCATTCCTGTCAACAGTGTATAAGCGTCCTCTCTACTGCATCTGTTCCAACATCTATTGTTTTTTATTTTTTTAAGGAATGGCCATTCTGACTGGTGTAAGATGATATCTCACTGTAGCTTTAATTTGCATTTCTCTTAGGATGTTTGTTGGCCATTTGAATATCCTCCTTTGAGAGATGTCTGTTCATATCATTTGCCCACTTTTTATAGGGGTATTTGCTTTTTTCTTGCTGATTTGTTTGAATTCTTTGCAAATTCTGGATATTAGTCCTTTGTAGGATGTATAGTTTGCAAATATTTTCTCCTATTATGTAGGTTGCCTATTTACTTTGTTGATTATTTATTTTGCTGTGCAGATGCTTTTTAGCTTAATTAAGTCCCACTTGTTTATATTTATTATTGTTACATTTACTTTGGGGTCATAGCCATACCTTTTTTGTTTAGGCCAATGTCCAGAAGAGTTTTTCCTAAGCTTTCATCTAGGATTTTTATGATTTCAGGTCTTACATTTAGGTCTTAATGCATCTTGAGTTAATTTTTGTATATGGTGAGAGATAGGGATCCAGTTTCATTCTTCTGCCTGTGGCTATCCAATTTTCCCAGCATCTTTTGTAGAATAGGGTAACATTTCCCAAATGTATGTTTTTATTTGCTTTGTTGAAGATCAGTTGGTTGTAGGTATTTGGGTTTATTTTTGAAATCTTTTTTCTGTTCCATTGGCCTACATGTCTGCCCTTGTACCAGTACCATGCTGTTTTGGTTATTATTAGCCTTGTAGTATAATATGAAGTCAGGTAATGAGATGCCACTGATGGGAAATATCTAGACAGTGTCCAATGTGGGACTGGAATCCAACATTGTATGCTTTCAGCTCTTTAAAGTATTTATGGCTTGCTCTGTGGCTCAGTATATGAACTATTTTGGTGAATATTCTAACTCTTGTTGGGTAGAATGTTCTACAAGAGGAAATTAGATCAAGGGGGTTAGCTTTGTTGTATCTATCTTTAATGTCCTTACTGGTCTACAATCCACTTTTATATCAACTACAGAGAGAGGTGTTGAAATCTTTGTTCTAATTGTGTATTTGTCTATTTATTCTTTTACTTATGTCAATCAAATTTACTTTTACATGTCATAAACCCCATGACAAGTGATTCTTAGTTTTGCTTTAAACAATTATCTTTTAATGAAACAAATATTGAAAATGTGAAAAGTCTTATATATTTACTTTATAGTTACCATAGTCAACACTCCATTTTCTTTGTGTAAATAAAAGTTTCCATCAGTTTTCATTTTTCCTTCAGTTTGAAGGTCTTCCTTTAATATTTTATAGTACAAGTCTCCTGGGAAAAAAAATTATCTCTGGTTTTGTTTTTTTGAAGGATAGTTTCACTGGATATGTATATATATTTCTAAGTTGACTTTTATTTTTTCTTTTAACATTTTAAAGATGTTCTTGTGGCTTGCATTGCTTTTGACAAGAAGTCTAAAATTTTTTTTTCTCTGTACATAACATATCTTTTTTCCTCTGGTTGCTTTTAAGATATTCTAAGTATCATTGGTTTTTAACAGTTTTGTTACAGTGTACATTGGTGCAGTTTTCTTTGGGATGTTCCTATTTGAGCTTCGTGGATTTTTGAGACTAAATTTTCTTCAAATTTTGGGCCTGCTTTTTTTTTCTGAGTTGGAGTCTCACCCAGGTTGACTGAAGTGCAGTGGCACACTCATGGCTACCCCAGTGTCGACCTGCTGGACTCCAGTGATCCTTCTGCCTCAGCCTTCCAAATAGCTGGAACTACAGGCACACATTACCATGGCTGGTTAATTTTTTATTTATTGTAGAGACGAGGTCTCACCAAGTTGCCGGGGCTGGTCTCAAACCCGCAGGCTCAGGCAATCCACTCACCTCAGCCTC
Organism: Tarsius wallacei; assembly: GCA_963574415.1. NCBI lineage: Eukaryota > Metazoa > Chordata > Mammalia > Primates > Tarsiidae > Tarsius > Tarsius wallacei. The sequence continues at coordinate 12,116 of CAUYQG010099316.1, forward strand.
CCAAAGTGCTGAGATTACAGGTTGAGCCACCAGGGCCCACTTTTGTTGTTCTGTTTTGGAACTGTTTTATTGAGATATAATTCACATATAAAAAAATTCACACATCTAAAGTATACAACTCAGTGAATTTAATATCTTCCCAGAGTTGTGCAACCAACAGCACAACCAATTTTAAAACATATTCATTACTCCAAAAGAAAGCTCCCTCCTCGTTAATATCACTTCCTATCTTCCCTAACCTTCCAGCCCTAGGCAATTAATAATCTACTTTCTATCTCTTTTTAAAAATTGTATTATACAGATACATATATTTAGAGACAGGGGCTCACTCTGTCATTAAGGCTGGAGTGCAGTGGTGTGATCATAGTTCATTGCAGCCTTAGACTTCTCAAAGGATCTTCCCACCTCAGCCTTCCAAGTAGCTAGGACTATGGTGCATACCACCAAGCCTGGCTAATTTTATTTTTATTTTTATCATAGAGATGGAGTATTGCTACGTTGGCCAGGCTAGTCTTGAACTCATGGCCTTGAGCAATCCTGTTATTGAGTTTCCTGTTCTGGACATTTCATATAAGTGGAATCATACAATACGTAGTCTTTGTGAGTGGCCTCTTTTTATAATGTTTTCAAAGCTCATCCATGTTGTAGTATGAATCAGTACTTCATTTCTTTTGATTGCCAAATAATATTTCATTATCTGGACATACACATTATTTTATCTCTCTAACACTTGATGGACGTTTCTGCTTTTTGACTATTTTTAATAATTTTGTTATGAATATTCATGCACAAGTTTTTGCATGGACATATGTTTTCATTTCTCTTGGTGTATACCTAGGCATGGAATTTCGTGTCATAAGGCAATTCAAGGCTTAATATTTTGAGGACCCATCAGACTGTTTTCCAAAGTATCTGCACCATTTTGCATTTCTCCCAGAAATGTATGAGTGTTCTAATTTCTCCGCATCATTGCAAATACTTATTATTATCTATCTTTTAAAAAAAATTATAGTCATCTCAATGGGTGTGGTATTTCAAGTGGTATCTGCTATGGGTTTTTTCTCTCAATTTCTTTTAAATTATGGGAACATACACATAACATAAAATTTATTATCTTAACCATTTTTCAATGTACAGTTCAGTGGTGTCCAATACTTTTATAATGTTGTGCAACCATCACCACCATCCATCTCCAGAATTCTTTATCTTGTAAAACTGAAACTCACACAGTAACTCCCCATTTCTCTCCCCTCTCAGTCCCTGAAAATCACCATTCCATTTTCTATCTCTATGATTTTGACTACTCTAAGTACCTCATATAAGTGGAAACTTACAGTATTTGGATTTTTTAGTGACTACTATCTATCACTTAGCGTAATGTACTCAAGGTTCATCCCTTTGTAGCTCTCGGGGTGGTTTTGATTTGCATTTCCTTGGTGACTAATGATGGAGTGTTTTTTTTTTTTTTTTATGTGAGTATTGGCCACATAAACAAATCTTCTTTGTAGAAAGATTGTCAGATTCCATCCTCCATGTCATTTCTGGATATATTTACCTTGACTGATTTTTCTCTGGTTACATTTACATTTTTGTGGCTCTTGTTAGCTATTCCCCTCCCTGCATGTGGTTTGAAATCACCTTGTTTCTTGTTTTTGTTTTTTTTTCTTTTAGAGACCACCAGCCTGTACTGCCTATTGTCCAAGGTCTGAAAAAGTTGTTTCACATATTTTGTCTAGTTTTCTATTTGTTTGTATGGAGGGTGATTGTGGTCTTGGCTACTACATCATGGCCCATCAGACAGAAGATAGATTATTTTCAAATATAATTTTCTTTCCACATTTTTCCTCTAATTGTTATGGTTTGAACATGTCCCCCCAAGTTCATATATTGAAACTTAATCACCAAAGAGATAGTATTAAAAGGTAGGGGCTTTAGGAGGTGATTAACTCATGAGGGCAGAGGTTTCACGAATGGATTAGTGCCCCCAAAAAGGGAGAGTTTGCTCCTTTTGTCTCCTCTGCCATGTGAGGACACATCCTCTCCGGAGAATGCAGCCACAATATGCCATCTGAGAAACAGAAAGCAGCCCTCATGAGAAACCAAACCTGCTGGTGCCTTCATCTGAGACTTTTTAGCCTTCAGAACTGTGAGAAATAAATTTCTGTTCTGATACATTACCCAGTCTCAGGTATTTTGTTATAGTAGCACAAATGGACTAAGACACCTATTCTCTGATTCTGATATTCTTATTAGTCATATATTGGATCTCCTGGATTAATTCTCTAAGTTTCTTTTTTGCTTGCTTGTTTTCCATTCTTTTCTCTTCGTTCTTTCTGGGAGACTTCCTCAATTTTATCATTTAAATTTTATATTGAATACTTAATTTCCCCTATTCTATTTTAAATTTCTAAGTGCTCTTTCTTATTCACATGTTCCTTTAAAACAAAAAAACCCCAGAATATTATATTGCTTCTCTCTCTCTCTCTCTCTCTCTCTCTCTCTGGTCATTTCCCTAAAGAGGAATACTCCAACTCTTGTCCAAGGTTTTATTTTGTTTGTTTATTTATTTATTTATTTATTTTTTGAGTTGGAGTCTCACTCTTGTCGCCCAGGCAGGAGTGTCGTGGTACACTCACGGTCACCGCAGCCTCGAGCTGCTGGACTTAAGTGATCCTTCTGCCTCAGCCTTCCAAGTAGCTGGACCGCACCCGGCTAGTTTTTGTGATTTATTGTAGAGATGAGGTCTCACCAAGTTGCCCAGGTGGGTCTCGAAACCCCCGGGCTCCGGCAATCCTCTCACCTCACCTCTTGCTGGGCTTACAGGCTGAGCCACCATGCCCAGTCTTGTCCAAGGTTTTAAAGTCATGGAGGCAGAGTTTGGGGAGGAGGGCCTGGTTGTGTGCATGAGAGGGAGGGAAGTACTGGCTCTCTGACACTTCAGTGTTCAGTCCTTCATGAAATCCCCCCTTTTTCCAGCATTACCCTCTGCTATTTTTTCTTTTCTTGTTCTTTTTTTTTTTAACCATAGCCTCTCTGGTTCAACTTCACAAATTAAACTTGTCCCTTGTAACTTTGTTCTTAAGGTATTCTAACCAGGTATTCTTTCAATTTTCCCTTCTCTTGTCCTTTAGTTTATATACAGACATTTTAGGTAAAGGGAAAGTATTTCATGGAAATCCTGATAGAAGTTTCTCAAACCGTAACATAGAAAGAAATTTCTAACAGGTTCATGTAGCTTTGGTTAGAAGAAAGACAATGCAAACTGCTACTAAAGAACTCTATTCTGAAATATGCAAAAAGCATGATCTTTGGAATAATCTCACGACTGCCAATTCCAGTACATTTATGTTAACCTCTTATCTGCCCTCATGTTATTAACCCCTTAACATCATTCAGTTCAAGTGGCCACTCCTTCCTGAAACCCTTTTTTTCTTCTCTTAAATCACTGTCTTCTCCTGGAGCCTTCTCTTCTAACTAATCGCTACATATTGGAGTGTTTCTGTGCTTGGCCTCATTTATTCTCCATCTCTGCTGTCTTTCACCCAGTCCTATGGCTCTAAACATCAGGCAAATGCTGTTGACTCTCAAACTCTCCAACCTCACTTCTTCCTTAAACTCCAGATGCCTCCCAGACATGCCCCTTTCAGTATCTAGCAGGCGTTTGAATAGAAGGAATCATTCTGCTCTTAAAGGATGCCACTGTCTCATCAGTTCCTCACACAAAAACCTAGGACTCATCCTTGATTCCTCTGCTTCCTTTACTCCTGCATCCTATTCATCAATAACTTTTATGGGTTCTACCTTCAAATATACCTCCCTCTTTCCCAGCTCCACCCATCTCTCGCCAAGCAACCATATTCTCTTCATTAACGTCTGCAGTGGCATTGCAATTAATCTCTTTATCGTCATTCTTGAAACTCATCCTTTACATAGCAGGTAAAGAAATCTTTTTCAAAAATAGAATCCTTTCGGTGACTTCCTATTGCACTTAGAATAAAGTCAAAACTTGTGATCCTATCCTAAAAGGGCCTTTATCATCTGGCTCCTGTGCCTTCCTTTTAATCTTGTACTGTTGCCTCTTCATTCACTCAGCAATGATGTATGGAGCACCTACAACGTATCAGAAACCGAGCTAGGTACTGGGGACCATACTACAGTGAACTGGCCTCTTTTTGGTTCCTTGGAACCAAAAGAGCCTTTGCATCTGCTGTTCCCTACGTCTGGCATATACTTAGTGTTTGGCACAGCTTTCTTCTTTCTCATCCTTCATATCTCAATGTAAATGTCACTTCTTCAGAGGGCTTTCTTGATAACCTGATCTAAAATATCCACTGACCCCTTTTTCTGTTACATCACCTTATTTAATTCCTTCATTGCACTTTTCACAATCTTCTCTGTTTATGTGTTTTTTTTACCATTTCCTCCATAACCTCACTGTAATGTAAGTTCCTTGAGGATAGAGACCCTGTCTCTTATTTATCTTGGTATCCCCTGTACCTAGAATGTATTTCCCCAAGGGCCTGTAACAGTGCCTGGCACATGGAATAGAATACATTTGTGTTCTGTTAGCTGTGCTTTCATTTTCTGCAGTTTCAGTTATGCTTGGTCGACTGTGGTCCAAAAATATTAAATGGAAAATTCCAGAAAAAACAATTCATAAGTTTCAAATTTTGAACCATTCTGAGTCATATGATGAAATCTTGTACCAGTTTGCTTGCCCTGGCCCAGAACATGCGTGATCCCTTTGTCCAGTATCTTCATGCTTTACTTGCTACCTACCTATTTGTCACTTAGTAGCTACTGGGTTATCAGAGTGACTGTCACAGTATCGCAGTACTTGTGTTCATGTAGCCCGTACTTTACTTCACAGTGGTTCAATAGTGCAAGAGTGATGCTATCATATTGTTATAATTGTTCTATTTTATTAGTTATTGTCGTTTATCTCTCACTGTTTCTAATTTAAAAATCAAACTTTACCATAGGTAGGTATAGGCAAAAACCATACATACAGGGTTTGGTACTATCCATGGTTTCAGCCATACACTGTGGGTCTTAGAACATATCCCTCATGGATAAGGAGGGATTACCGTAAATATTTTTTAATGAATTAACTTGATAAAGAGGTCCAGGAAAAGCTACACAGGGGAGGTGACAACAAGTTCAGTCTTTTAGGCCGGGCATAGTGGCTCATGCCTGCAATCCCAGCACTTTGGAAGGCCAAGGCAGGAGGATTACTTGAGCCCAGGCATTTGAAACCAGCCTTGGCAACATAGCAAGACCTCATTGCTACTAAAATAAATAAGTAAATAGCCAGGGCATGTGCCTGTAGTCCTAGCTACTTAGGAGGTTGAGGAGGGAGGACTGCTTGAGCCCAGGAGTTCAAGGCTGCAGTGAACCATGATCCTGCCACTGCACTTCAGTCTGGGTGACAGAGTGAGACCCTGACTCCAAAAACACACAAAAAAGAGGATTTGGTTATTTATATGTTGCTCATTAGACTGAATAATCAGCAGTAATGAAGGTATTTATTTTGGTGACACAATTATTCTGGTTCTACAATTATTTTGGTTCTGCGTTATTAACCACGGCCTAAAAGTAATTATTGTAGGCAAAACAGCTTTGTTTCAATGTCATGCAGGAATACTTCCTTTGGAATTATTTGGAGGCTAGCAGTTTTGTCCTGTTATCAAACTCTCCTTCTCTGTTCTGAGTTAAAAGCGTAATAAAATAAGAATTTAAGAGTAATGACAATAATGGAAATGAATTTTGGTAATTATGATAATTAACAGCTAATCAGGTTATTTCAAGATGTATTCATATATTTACTATTCATTACTGAATGTTTACTTGCCAAGCTAAGAATCTGGGCTCACAAAAATGTTTAAGAAAAGTATTTGTCCTGCACTGAACATTGATGCCAATTTGGGAGATTGGAATTTCCCACAATTCTCTCCAAAGAAAAGGCAAGCTTCTGTACTAGACTACTCTGTTCTCATTTCCCATAATAGTGAATGTGAGATATTGCACACCCTAAGTTTCCTCTACTCAGCCTATACTCAAGGCTCTGTCACTTTGAATAGGATCACATGTACTGTATATATGGTATAAAACTGCCTATTCTATTACAAAATCATATTATTGTCACAAATTCTGCAACATCATAGGGAAATCAAATAATTCTGCTAATGAATACAAAACACCCAGTGAATAAGTCTAGACCACTCTAAAACCTAAAATATATTTGAATTCAGAATTTATTCCATGAGCTTCTTATATCTTTTATGTTGTAAGTTGAAACAACTAATTGAGTCATGCTTCCTTAAGATCTTTTTAAACATCCACGCTGATTGTTCAACAGCATTTGGATATTTTAAGGAATTCATTTGTACTAGAATACATATATTTATTTTCATAATTATCTACTGCTTATAGCAGTTACAGCATGAGCCAGGTAATAGGTCTAGATTTGGAAACAAAGTCGAGGTAACATTTTTAGGGTCAACAAATAGCTATCTGGAAACAGTTCTGAAAACAAGAGCTCCGTTTATGGGCAAAAGTTCATTCTTCTTCCTATAGTCCATATGTCAAGAAAGTACACCACAGCCCATTCTACTGCTAAACCAGAAACTTTGAGGTCACAGCAAGGAAGCCTTCCTTAGCCCGAGGCTAAGTAGGGGCTGCCACAGTACTTTTGAAAACAATAATATTGTAGTCTCATTACAGATTTCTTAAAGATTGGGACTGTATCTACACCAATTAATACAGTGTCTAACAAATATATAGGTGCCCAATACATATTTGAATAATGAATAATTGAATGAATATGGCATGATATTATATGACATGAATATAGCTGGTACAAATTAGAATAAGTTCAATTAGAAAAAGTTTAAGTACTTCCTCAAATAGGAGCAGCCAGGGGAGAGTTTAGATCTGGTCCCACTTGGGTTAAGTGGCAAGAAACTGTCTCTAAAAGGAAAAAATTGATGGAAGAATGATGCAGAGAGCAGATACTTCATTCTCAGAGAAACTTGTATTCTGTTGGTGGAGGTATATGAAGAAGAAAATGAGTGAAGAGTCTCACTCTGTTGCCCAGGCTGGAGTGCGGTGGCATGATCACAGCTCACCACAGCCTTGGCCTCCTGGGTTCAGGTGATCCTTCTGCCTCAGCCTTCTAAGTAGCTGCGACCACAGGCACACACGACCATGCTTGGCTAATTTTTGTGGGGTTTTTTTTTTATAGAAATGAGGTCTCACCATGTTGCCCAGGCTGGTCTGGAACTCTTAGCCTCAAGCAATTCTCCTACCTTGGCCTCCCAAAGTGCTGAGATTATAGATGTTAGCCAACACACCCGGTCCAGAATTTTTTTTTTTTTTTTTTTGAGTAAGAGTCTCACAGCGTTGCCCAGGCTGGAGTGCAGTGGCACACTCACGGCCATCCCAGCATCGAACTGCTGGTCTCCGCAGATCCTTCCGCCTTTGCCTTCCAAGTGGCCAGAACTACAGGCGCGCTACCAGGCCCAGCTAATTTTTATTGTAGAGACGAGGTCTCGCCAAGTTACCCGGGCTGGTCTCGAACCCAGAGCTAAGGCAATCTACTTGCCTCGGCCTCCCAAAGTGCTGGGATTACAGGCTAAGCCACCGAGCCCAGCCCAGAATAGTTTTAAAAGTGATATACTGTATAGCTATTTCAAAACATATGTAGTTTTCAATCACAATGGCATATAAATATTTTTAAATTAATTTTTCTTTACCGTCACATGCAGAAGCTGGTTGTCAACTGCTATGAGCTGATTTAGATTCTCCAGTATTTCTAAGTCTCTAATGTCGTCAATGTTATTATTGCTGATATTCAATATTGAGAGAGATTTCTGTAAGAAAAATAACTACATTAGCATTAGTAAATACTCTAAATACTATATGGAGTAACCACACATCCAATTCTTGAAAAAATTTAAGCTTTATCAGTTCAGGTTGTTTTGCTCTTTTAGCAAGAAAATAAAAAGCCATGGAAATTTTGTTTTCATTGCATTTTTTTTTCACATGGGACTTGTAGGACTATAGTATGTGATATAACTTACTGTTTCTCCCTACACTTCCTCCATAAGTCCTATTTTCCTCTTCCAAAATAAATGTATAGGATAAAGAAGTCAAGAATCAAAAAAGCAAAGAAAGAAAAAAGATGTTAAAATAAACAAATGATCGCACATTAAGAAAAAATGCGTCTTGCAGTTTAAGCAAATTATAATTTTGTGCTAAATATCACAAGAGATTGTATTTACATAGGAAGAACAGTTTTATGTTTTTCTAAATAGAAAATATGATCAGGAATGAAAGAATATCTGGTTTTTATTTTTACCTCTACTTCTTTATATGGTTTTCTCTTGACAATCCATATGTTCAGAAGCTACTTAAAATAATAATTAGGTAATTAACAAGAATCTCAGTATTGCTGTAACACTAAATCAAAAGCATCTTCAAATCTAAAATTTGAGACCCAGGAATCTCTACCAAGATGGAGTCAACCATTACTTTATGGTTTTTTACTAAGATCAAGTGTAGTATCTGTTCTTATAGTTAAAAAAAAAAGGGTGGCATCAACTCCTAAGGCATCCACACATAGCCAAACTTTAGAAAAAATATTTCCTTATACTTTTAAAGACTTTAAATAAAACTGAAAAAACATAGTGTCTTATATTTAGAATTTCAGGATGTGCTTGAATCTTTGCAAAAACAGAACCAGCAAAAATGTCTTCAGTGGTGTTTTTTTGACAAAAATAGCCATCCTCACAATACAGTCAGTCTAACAGGATCAGTTGAGATTGAGCTAAGGTTAATGACAGTTGATTCTACTGGAGGTTAGAGTGGGTAGACACCAGGTCACTTCTTTTCCAATTTAAAAAATGTCTTACAAACCATCATGTCTCATTTATGCCTCCTAGCCCAGAATTGAAGTTAGTCTATCTCAACAAGTTCCTTGTTTTGAGGATTAGCAAGGGCCTCAGTAGCGCCCTCTAGCGTCTCAATTTATCGTGGCAGCTCCATCTGGCCGCTGTCAGGTGACAACTAGAGTCCCAAACCCAATTCTCCCAGACCTACATAGTTCTGATGAGACAGAGCTGTATGTAGTGCAGCCTACAATTAAATCAGGATCCAAGGAGAAAATGACTTATCATTGCAATGGCTCTCTAGATTGTTTAAAAGTTGCCAAATTGACCTGGCACAGTGGTGCACACCTGTAGTCCTAGCTACTTGGGAGGTTGAGGCAGGAAGATCCCTTGAGCCAGGAGGTCAAGGCTTAGTGAACTATAATCGCACCACTGTACTCTAGCCTGGGAAACAGAGTGAGAACCTGTCTCAAACAACAACAACAACAACAACAACAACACCAAAAAACTGCCAAAGTAATCGTGCACTCCTCTTTTCTTGGGTTTTTCCTCAAATTTACAATTTTGAGCCTTGCGTGATGGCTAACACCTGTCATTCCAGCACTTCCGGAGGCTGAGGTGGAAAGATCGCTTGAGGCCAGGGGCTTGAGACCAGTCTGGGCAACATATCAAGACCCTGTCTCTACAAAAAATAAGCCGGGCATAGTGGTGTGTGGCTGTAGTCCTAGCTGTTTGGGAGGCTGAGGCGGGAGGATAGCTTGAGTCCACGAGTTTGAGCCCGCAGTGAGCTATAATTGTGCCACTGCACTTCAGCCTGAGTGAGAGACCCTGTCTTTAAATACATATATATGTATATATATATACATATATATATGTAAATTTGGAGCCATAATAATCACCAATGTCCAAATTATAAATCAACATCTATATTAGAACTTCAGTTAATATACCTTTTCACTTTCTTCTTCCGACCCTTCCAGTTACCCATAGAGGCAAACATTATTATCCCTACATTATAGATGCTGAGTCTCTGATACATTATGTGGGATAATCAACTTCAGTCCTCAAATAACCTCTCAACTGACATATACACATGCAGAGTATATACAATGTCCACATATACCTTCTCCACCTTTCTGTTTCATTATAACTTGTTAATCACTATATTCCTTGTCAAAATATTCACATGTGGACTTACTGCCAGAGAATGAAGAGTTCTTGGATCAAACAGAAGCTTTTCTCCCAGGGGAAGCCTCTGACTCTCAACATGAAGCTCTCTTAGTTCCTCTAACCCTTCTAAACCTTCTATGACAGCAATGTAATTGCCTCCTAGATACCTGCAAAAACATAGATATAATTAATTCTAAATAGACATTCTGAGAGCATCATGGTCTTTAAACATGACAAAAGTGTAGTAACAAAATCACTGAGCTGTGTGAAAATTATACATGTTGACTGTTGTGTTATATTGAATCTATGAAAGTATGGTTTATCTAAATGACAACAAATAATACCCTTACACTGAATCTAGTCTAAAAATATGTTTTTTTATTTTTTTAAATGAGAAAATTGAAATAGTTATTATTAAACTATCTACCAGTTCTCCTCACTTGTTAGGGTGCAGAAGAATCACCTGGATTGTAGGCTTAAAAATGAAGATTTCTGGGCCTAATCCCCAGAGATTATGATTTGAATATCTAGGTTGTAACCCAGTACTCTGCATTTTTAATAAGCATTCCCCACCCTACTCTTTGTCCCCATTCTGAGACCCTTGACCCACTCTTTGAGAAGCATGGTTGTTACTCTAATCAGTCTTCATTGCCTAATTATAATAATTATAGGCAGTAAATGCCTTTTTGCAATTAAGTCTGCATCAATAGTATCAATTGTATGACCCTGACCATTTGAGATATGTGATTCTGAAAGGCACAGAACTCATCTGTGTTGCATGGAAACTTTTTTTTTTTTAACCAGTTGAGCATATGCGAAGATGTCTTAGGTGTCCCAGTAAGACCGTAAGACAACTCCCCTCCACCAAAAAAAAAAAAGGAAAAAAGAGAAAAGCATGTCAGGCCAGGCGCAGTGGCTCACGCCTATAATCCCAGCACTTTGGGAGGCTGAGATGGGAGGACAGTTTGAGTCCAGGAGTTCAAACCCAGCCTAGACAACATAGCGAGACCTCATCTCTACAAAAAAATCAAAAAATAAGCTGGGCATGGTGGTGTGGGAGGTTGAGGCTGAAGGATCACTGAGCCCAGAAGGTCAAGGCTGCAGTGAGCCATGATCATGACACTCCACTACAGCGTGGGCCACAGAGATCCCAACTCAAAAAAGCATAAAAGAAAAACATATCAGGCTTAATAAAACACAAATTGTCAAGTATTACATGTAAAACTATCTTATATTAATAATAGTACAAGAGAATAAAAAATAAGACCTTAGCCACAAAACCTACATGAGAATCAGACTCAATTTCATATTCAATTTACTTTCAGAATTTGATGCAGAAAATGAAAATGCCTGCATGCATAAAATATAAATACTTTAATTATGACAAATTGTTATATTACACAAAAGTAAAAGTACTTACAGCTTTTCCAGTTTCTTTAATGACCTGAGGTTTTCTATACATGAAATATAATTGTTTTGTAGGTACAGATGTGTCAGATTTGTGGCATAATTCAGGTTAGTGATTTGACTGATACGGTTATCATATAAATATAAAACACTAAGATTTTTGCAGAGAGAGAGGTCTTCCTAAAAGGGAAACAAAAACATGCCAAATTTTATTTCTCCTGAAAATTTAGCAGTTTTTTTTTTGTTGTTTTTTGTTTTTTGTTTTTTTGAGTTGGAGTCTCACTCCATTGCCCAGGCTGGAGTTGCACACTCACAGCCACCCCAGTGTCGACCTGCTGGGCTCTAGCAATCCTTCCGCCTCAGCCTTCCAAGTAGCCAGAACTACAGGCATGCGCTACCATGCCCAGCTAATTTTTGATTTATTGTAGAGATGAGGTCTCGCCAAGTTGCCTGGGCTGGTCTCGAACCCGCGGGCTCAGGCAATCCACTCGCCTCAGTCTCCCAAAGTGCTGGGATTACAGGCTGAGCCACCAAGCCTGGCCACCACTTTGTTTTTAAAAAGTTTTTCAGTTGATCATTCTGCAAATTTCCTTAAGGTTAATATAAAAGAATAGTATTTTTCTGTTCTTAGCATAGTTAAGACAAAACTAGAATTATTATAAAATAAATTCTAGACTGTAGTATACTGGAATTATATCAATAAAATTGTATTTGTTAAGAAGATTTTATTGTCTCAAAATTATAAATCAGGATTTAATCTTTCTGTAGGATGTAAATAAATTGTTCTGGTTTATAAATTTATAATACTAAAAACTGGAAGTCATCTAGCTATCCAAGAATAGTGGATTAATAAGAAAACTATATTCTCTTCAATACCATTATCACAGTTTTATAGACTTAATTTTAATAAACCTAATATAACAAGTAGGAAGTCAAAATAAAAACACAATATAAAGCTTACTTATAAAAATATAGTTAACAAGAATAATCAAAATACGGTTAATATATTAGGTATACCTCCAAATCAATTTCTAAACTTTACATTGTTAATTATATAAAAGTAGGAAATAATTTCAAAGATCTTACAATTGCATCTATATTTTTGTCTGAAAAATTTACATGAGTTATTTTCTTCAGGCACTGTGAAACAGTTTCTTTTCGGAGTTTAAGATTGCTGTTTTTGGCAATTAGATCCAAGGTCAGTCGAACCATGATTTCTCTATAAATCAAACTCAGCAGTAGCTCTGTTTTGATACTTTGTCAAGAAGTAGGCTTAGGTATTGTTTATCTCCAACTTTCTAAAAATTAAAGGAAAAAAAGAAGCATTGTGATATCACATAGCAATTTAGGAAAACTTATTTTGACTTATTTTATATTAAATAAAACTATTTTATAAGCTAGTTTATAGACATTTTAGGGTCATTAGGGTATTCTCTCAGTTCACAGACTTAACTCTGTATAAGAAGATTTAAAGCATAAAAATTAATTAAATGCATAATACTCCTTCACTTTTACTTTTGAATCTTTTCCTGGGTGGTATTGAATAGTTATTGAAAGCATCTTTTTTTTTTTTTTTTTTTTAAGAGACTAGGTCTTACACTATGTTGCCCAGACTGGAGTGCAGTGGCTATTCACAGGCTTGATCAGAGTGCACTACAACCTTGAACTCCTGGGCTCCAGCGATCCTCCTGCTCAGCCTCCCAAGTAGCTGGGACTATAGGTGGGCACCACTACATTTGCCTTGTGGGCATCTTTTAAAGGATTATTATTCTTTACTGGAGTAAAAAAAGTACTCCAGGAATATCCTCCAATGTTCTCATTTCACAGGGGAAGAAACTAAGTCCCAGAGATTTATCTCAAGCTACTCAAGCTAGTGAAGGTGAGAATGGCACCAGGTCTCTTGGCTTCTTTTTCCAAAGTGCCCATAATGACTGATAGCCTTAAAATTCCCAGATCAGAATACATGATGTAAAAACCTTAAGTACACAGGGAAATGGTGCAAAATACTTGAAAATGAAGCTGGCCTAGAAATTTTATTGTTTTGTTACCATAACCATAATTCATAAAGAGGTAACACAATCCAGTACTTCCCAATCCAGATCGTCCAGTTCAAATTTTGGCTTCATCACTCACTGGTTAGGCAATCTTGGACAGGTTACCTCAATTTCTTATAAAATAAGTATAATAATGGTCTCATTTCCATTTCCAAGTGATAGTGTGAGGATTTGTGAGATAATATAGATAGAGTGTTCTGCATAATGCCTGGTACATAGGTCAGTAAACATTTGCTTTAATTGTTATTCTATTACTGTTTTGTTCACAGATAAGGTTATTTTAACTGTTTCACCTGGACTATATCAGGACTGTTAAATATGGGGAACATGTCATCAATAAAATACTGCTTTTGGTCAGACACGGTGGCTCCTGGCTGTAATCCTAGCACTTTTGGAGGCCAAGGTGGAAGGATCACTTGAAACTAGGAGTTCTAGATTAGCCTGGGCAACATAGGGAGACACCATGTCTACAAAAATAAAAAATAAAAAATTATCCAGGTGTGGTTGTAGTCCCAGTTACTGGCGAGGCTGAGGTGGGTAGTCCTTGAGCCCAGGAGTTGGAGGTTACGGTGCTATGATCATGCCCTGCACCCAAACCTGGGTGACAGAGTAAGACTCTGTTTCTAAATAAATAAGTGAAAATAAATAAATAAATATTGCTTTCTGTTGTCCACAAATTTGAGGTAAACCATTTTTAATTACCCAGGAAATATAGCTATTTAAGTGATAAATAGCCCAGTTTCTTTCATCGTGTTTCACATTCTTTTACTAAAAATGTAAACAAAAATACGTTTTAAAAGTAAACATTATTATTTCAATATATCTGGAATTTCACCATCCGGCTATCTCAACTTGTATAATATTCTGGACATGAAATCAGTGCTTAGGAATTCAATAAGCTATTAAGTTTGTGTCCTCACACATTGGAATTACCCAGGCTATGTTATTATAAATCATCCACAATAAAATATCTGGGCC